>JAQZBX010037292.1:0-23853 GCA_029593785.1 Cabassous unicinctus | reverse complement strand
AAAAAAATCACACATAATATTGAAATGTTGAAAGCTTTCTTTTTAAGACCAGGAATGAGGCCACAATATCCATTATCAACACTTCTGTTTAACATTGAACTAGAGGTTCTTGGCCGTGCAATATAACAAGGATATAAGGATTGGTATAAGGATAGGAAAAGAAGAAATAAAACTGTGGTTATTTACAGACAATTAGATTATGTACATAGAAAAACCAAAGAACCTACAGATAAATTACTAGAATTAACAAGTGAGTTTAAAATGTTTGTACAATACAAGGTCAATATAAAATATCAGTTTTGCATTTCCATATTTCAGCATAAAACAGATAGAAAGTGTAAAACAATACCCATTTATACTAGGAATAAAACATATACTATTCATGTTCTCTAAGAAGACTGCAGGATAATATTGAGAGAAATTTAAAAATAAATTAAGGAGTGGATGTGGTTCAAGTGGTTGAGCTCCCACCTCCCACATAGGAGATCCTGGGTTCGATTCCTGGTGCCTCCTGAAGAAACATGAACAACAAGCAAAAACGAAAATACCAGCTCAGGGAAGTTGATGTGGCTCAGTGGTTGAGTGCCAGCTTTCCACATATGAGTTCCCGGGTTCAATTCCCTGCCCCGATAGCTCAAAAAAATAAAATAAATAAATTAAGACCTATACTCTGTTTATCAATTAGAATAAGATTCACTATTTTAAAGAGGTCAATTTTAGGTAGATTGTATGTCTAACTGTGAAAAGCCAAACCATAAAGCTGCTAGAAGGGAATATTTTCATGATCATGGTGGAAATACTTGAAAGGGTCACAAAAATACCGTTATTGTAAATGGAAACATTAATACATTAGATTATGTTGAAATAAGAACTTTTTTAACCAAAACTTACCATTAAGATACTACAAAAACAAACCACAGAATGGGACAAAATATTTGTAACACGTACAACAGAAAAAAATGCTTACAACCAGATTATGTAAACCCTACAAATTTATAAGGAAAAAAAAGACACTCAGTAGAAAAATGTACAACAGACCTGAACAGGCATTTCAAAAAAGAGGCTATCTAAATGGCCAGCAAACCTCATTAGTTAACAGGGAAATGCAAATTAAAACTCCAGTGAGATACTATTATTTATCAATATGGCCAACGTAAAATGACAGACAATATCAAATGCTGCCAAAGATGTCAGGCAAGATGAACTCTCATGGATTGCTGGTAGGAATGTAAACCAGTACATCCCCTTTGGAAAGCAGTGGAAATTATTTATTAAAATTAAAGATAAGCAAAATCATTCCCCGGTAATGCTATTCCTAGGAATATAGTCAATGGAAAAGCACTGTAAGATGTGTAAAAGAATGCTCATAGCACAATTATTCATAATAGCCAAAAGAGATGTGTTCACCAAGAATATTCATGACATTATTCATAAAACTGGAACAAAGAAAGGATAAGTAAGTTGCGATATATTCATAAAATGGAATATTCTACAGCAATGAAAAAACGAACTATAGCCACAAAGCAACAACATGAATGAATCTCACAAAACAGTATTGAGCAAAAGTAGCTGGACACAAAAGAATATGTACAGTGTGAAAATATTTATATAAAATTCAGAAAGTGATAGAATTAAATTTAGGGCTGGATGTTATGTTTCTTTGTGGTGGAGAGGGGATAATGATTGAGGGCACAAGAAAGGTTTTTGGATGTATTATTTCTTAACCTAGGTGATGGTTACAGGGATGTTCATTGCATGGAAATCCACTGAGAAGTACAAACATGTTCTTTGCACTTCTCGGAGGTTTGATACAAAGAGTTGTTTGTTTGTTTGTTTGTTTGCTTGCTTTTTAAAGAATTCATTGTCTGGTTCTCATTTTCTTGTATTTCATTCTTCTTTATTACAAGTCATCAAGTTTCCAAATTCAAAATTCCTTGCTTAGTGAGAGAACAATCATTAAGTTTACTTTTCTTAAATAATTTTCCCTACCAGTTGGGGACTTTAAGTTAAATTTTAAAAAAAGGTATTCCCAAGGCTAACAAAGAAAAATATAGGTATTTTTATTTATAGAGTAAATACATAGCACAAATTTATAGGGGCTTGTTTGCATTTGATGTACTTTTATATTATCTTAATTTTCAAACTCAATCAATGGCAAAATGATTATTCATCTTCAAAGAAAGAGAAATTTATATAGGGCTTGCTGCAGCCAGGTTTAGTTAATGTTTCAGTCTCGTAATGTGAAGGAGAAAAGTAAAGATCCTGTTGATAAAGGCTGGCATTAAAATGGTACCCAAGAGCTAGCCTTATCAAAGAATATGCACTGAGGTGTAGTTATCTGCTTTTGCCACAAAATCCTTGTGCAAAGATCTTAATTTGAATGATAGTTTATACAATTGTACACTCCAAGTCCCTTGCAGGGTGTCTGCCTGCCCATGGCACTGCCAGCTCTTTTGGCACTTAAGTCCCCATCTAAGCTGCTCTCCATATGTGAACCAGAGATGCTGCCTTCTCTGTGATTGTAGGATGATGTCTGAGTTATTCTGAGCCTAATAGTTATTCACTTCTTTACCCACCTGTGGTCACCAGCGAGGATTTGAAGTTCAAAGGCATAGAGCCTTTCCTTATTTAAAATTACACCCCCCTCCAGTCCCCACTCCTATCCCCTTCCCTAGTTTTCTTTTTTCCAAAACAAGTATCACCATCGGACATTCTATATAATTAGCTAATTTATTGGTTTATTTTCTGCTCCCCCATCCCACTAGAAATAAGCTCTGAGAGTAAAGAAATTTTTGTCTTGTGTTGACTGTTGTGTCCCCAGCATTAGCATAATAATATCTGGCACATAATAGATACTCAATAAATAATTTCTGAGTGAATAAATAAAGTTCTCCATAACCATTTGTTCTCTGAATATGAATGTAGTACAAGAACATAATGGAAACTTTTTAAACTACAGGAAAGCACCAAGAAGAAAATAAAAACTGCCACTCATAGCTTCGTCAACCAGAGATGGTGATATTATGGTATAAAGATGTCCAGTATTTCTTCTGGGTCAAGATTAGGGCTGCATTGCACATATTGGCTTGTAATTTGTCTTTAACTTGCAAGCACCTTCTCGGATGATGAAATTTTCTACTATTTCATGATTTTTAATGGCTGCATAATATTCCATGGCATGGCCATAACCTAATGTAGTTAATCACTTTTTTTGATTATTGAGTTTTATTGTGGAAGAATTCCCCTCTGCTGCCATGTATCTAATTCTCCTCTATGAGAAGCATGTGGAATGAAGATATTGAGACTAAGTCTATTATTCTTAAGTAAGATGTGCCATGGACCGTGTAACCCTTCCTAGAGATGAGCTACATATATACCATAAAGTAGCAGAATGTCTGCAAATCCCATGCTTAAAAGTTCTTAGAAAAAAGGTTCCTTGTTCACTTGATTGCTTACCTTTCATTTTTCTACGAAAGAGGGCAAAACCTGTCTTTGTATGTCCTGAATGAAGTGAGAGATTTAAGCATATCATCTGTCCCAGGAAAAGCAATATCCTCATGAAGGGGACCAGATCACTCCCCGTTTGGCCCTTGCAGTGCTTCCCAGGCATGTTTACCAAGGACCAGTTATGCCTCCGTCAAGCCTGCCATGGGCTCCTCTATCCCCAGATGAGGCTATGCCAGCTCTAGGGCCCAGACCCTAAGAGGCAACTATGGACTCTCACCCTGGGTCTCGGGTAGGGGCAAATGGGATAAAATATATGCTACTGGATATTGCTAGACACTGCATCTCATAAGGAGTAAAAGCTTTGTAAGGGTCTGTCTTAGTTTCCTAGAGCTGCTGTGCAAAGTAGCCCGAACTAGGTGGCTTAAAACACCAGAAATTTATTGTCTCGCAGTTCTGGAGGCTTGAAGTCTGAAAGCAAGGTGTCAGCAGGGCCATGCACCCTCTGAAACTTGTAGGAGAGAACTGGTGCTCGCCTCTTCCTCCTTCTGGTGGATTGGCAGTCATTCCTTGGCGTTCTCTGGCTTGCAGCCGCAGCACTTCAATAGCTCCCTCCGTTGACACGTGGCATTCTCCCTTCTGTATGTGCCTCTTTCCCCCTTTTTATAAGGACCCAATCATATTGGATTAAGAGCCCACCTTACTCCCTTTCTGACCTCATTTTAACTTAACTAATTCCATCTGCAATGGCCCTATTTCCAAATCAGGGCACATTCTGAGGTATAGAGAATGAGGACTTCAACGTATCTTTTGGTGGGCACACGTAAGCCCATACCAGGGTCTTTGTCTCCTCATGTCCTGCAATTTCCATCTTATTTCTATCAAAAAGAGTGAAGATACAATCTTACCCAGATAAGTGAGCCAGCTCTAATTTAACAGCCCTCTAATGGGATTGTTTCTCATTTTTCACTTTTGTAAACAGTGCTACTTCATTATCTTTGTAATAATTTTTTTTGTGCACATCTATGATTGTTTTCTTAGGGTAGGTTTCTGGAGAATTTATTAATAAGTGAAAGGATGTTGAGATTTGCAAAGCTTTTGAATCGTATGCTGATGTGTCCTCTGAAAGGTTGTTCCATTATACCTACACCAGCAATTTAAGATGCCTCTTATTCTACTCCCTCACCAAGACTGTCAGTTACCTTTTAGAAAAACAATTTTTAAAAGCTTATCTTTTTTGTACAATATTTTTAAAAGGTTTATAGCCCAATTTAAATGCCTTTCACAACATCATTTTCCTAAGTGTAGTTTTCGTAGGCATCAGATGGTGTTGTGGTGGGACTTCAGACCAGGTTACAAACAGTTTTCCTAACGGAGTCTAAGAGAGGGCTTCTTCCCCAGCCTCTTGATATATCTTCAAAATGCTTTCATGCTAAAAATATACTTTGGTATACTTCAAAAGTAAAAACCAAAATATAAAACTACTAAGGAATGCTGTTATAGTCAAAGAAAATCTAAGAACTTGGACTTTGGGCTAAGCCTAGAGTTTCTCTTTTTAGGCCAATGTGGTTGGACTCTGGATGCATGGGTAAACAGGGCCTCCATGTATAGTGGAATTTGTCCAGGAGAATTTTGAAAACCACAATATTTTTGTCAATTACTGCTGAAATACCTGGATTTTTTTTTTCAGAGATCCTAAGCAGCACATTTATAGTCATTTTTCTGGGAGTAGCCCAAGAACTAAGAATCTAAGCTTTTTAAAGGGGTGTGCATATTCTTTGTGTTATCTATAGCTCCTTGGAACCAATATTGATTGGGTGACCAAGGAACCATTTTGCTCTTCATTTGCATTCTTGGGAGTTCAAATTAGCCCAGATTTATAGTTACTGCTTTTTGGCATATGACTATGCTGGCAGCATTTCTTTCTTGCCTCATGAGTCCCAGCTTGAACTTTCACACACAGGCAACTTCTCCCTATACCTCCTGTGAGATGTCTGAACCCAAATGGGTCTGATTTAAATCTTATTTGATCTATAAATGAGATTGCCCACATCTTGAATGCTATTTTATTGGGTCTTAACTATTGAAACCTAGGTGTACCATGTTATCAAACATTAAAGGTGTTGTTTTTAATTTGTGTATATTTGTGTATCCATGGCTACAATTCATTCTGTTCTTCAAAATTTTTTTTCTCATCTTCACTCAGAATCAGGAAGGCTATCCCTTACACAGCTTAGCTTCTTGTATCTACTTACTTGGTTCAGGAATATTGTAGAAAGGATTTAAAATGCCTATATTCTGACTCACAATGTCAAATTCGTTAAAAAGTGTTCAAGTGTTCATGTGTTCAAGTGTTCATGGGACATTGTCTTGGTTGGTGGAGAGCCACACAATAACCAAAAGAATATTGAATTCCCATCCTGGGGAGTTCTGCTACATTCTCTAATAGGACAGCAAGAATCCCCTGAGTGCAAGGGCAGTGTCTAGTGAAGGAAGACAGACCATTATGCCAGGTCATTGACATTGATGATTGTACTTATGAACCTTTCCTTGTGAAATTGAAACTTAGCCTAGTATTAACACTTAGCCTGCCTAAGTGTTACCTTCTGAAAACCTCCTTGTTGCTTTAATGTGGCCTCCCTCTAAGCCAAACTCAGCCTATAAACACACTACCTTCCTCTTAGTGTGGGATATGACTCCTGGAGATGAGCCTCCCTGGCACCGAGGGATTATTGCCAAGCATAAGCTAGTAATGTATCTGGAAAAAGACCTTGACCAAAAAGGGAAAATGGTAAATACAAATGAGTTTTTATGGCTAAGAAGTTTCAAAGTGAGTCAGGAGGTCATTACAGAGGTTATGCTTATGCAAATCTCAGCAGGATCTCATTGACTGCCACAGTAAACAGTGCCTCAAATAGCAGGGCTCCTGAGGGCTCTAGATACATCCAGAAACTATAAGCAGGGTAGACAGCTCAGGAATTTGGCACCCTCTCAGGGGGTTTTACTTTGGAACTTATGCTCCCCAGTTTATATAACAGAATTAGACTCATTTATAGGTTCTCTACACATGGCTCTTCTGCCCCTTTTTATTTGAACCTGTAATTAGCACTATACTTGATCAATAAGTCCCAGAGACTTAAATATTTGGTCCATCCATGTGCCAGTTGAGCCCTGAATTTCAGCAGAGTTGCAACACCTACTCTCCAGTTCATTGGACTCACCCAGGACAACTAACAAGGAGATGATGATGGACAACACCCATACCAAGGAACAGAGAAAGTCTGTAACTGCAAGCAATATAGCTCTGTCCATCTGCCCCATGGGATCTAAGCCCCCTCTCAGTTAGAAGCAGAGTGGGCATCACCATCTCAAAATCCTCAAGATTGGGGAATGAACAATGGACTAAAGTAGACTTATTATTATTCTACTATAGAATTATTATTATTCTAGTAATGGAAGAACTCTTATCATTGATGTAAAGGCAGTGGCCACCAGAGGTTCTGAGGGATGGGAGACGGAAGAATAGGTGTAAATGGGAGCATTTTCAGGACATTGGATTTGTCCTGCATGACCTTGCAGTGATGGATACAAGCCATTGTATATTTTTTCATAACTTAAAGAATTGTGCAGGACAAAGTGTAAACTATATTGTAAATTGTAGTCCATGGTTAGTAGCAATTTTTCAGTATAGATTCATCAATTGTAACAAATGTGCCACACTAATGAAGGATGTTGTTAATGTGGGAAATTGTGGGAGAGGGATGGAGTGGGGCATATAGGAATCCCTTATATTTTTTATGTAACATTTACGTAATCTAAAACTTCTTTAAAAATAAAAAAAAAAATAATTAAAAAAATAAAAAGTCACCAACAATACTGTGATTTGAAAAGTGTTGCCCAACCCAAACTATTGCCCTTATTGACCTGAAATTCTAAATATTCTTATTTATTTCTTTATCTAAGACATATTCACTAAAAAATTCCTATTAAATGAAATGCTACCTTAGGTGGGAACATATTAACACATTAGTGTGCATTAGATTATCATGTTAACTTAACAGACCCTAAGGGAACATGGAAAAATATAAGTATATTGAAAAGTAGAGGAGGCCAAAGTATAGGATCCAGAGCATAATGTTGGGATTGAATTACGTGCCCCAGAAAAAACAGTTTTAGTTTTTTAAGTGAAAACTAACAGTCCACCTGGTCCTATCTATGCATGAGAACCTATTTGTTCCATTTGGACCTTTGAAGATGATATCGGTTAAAGTATAGCCAAACTGAGGGTGGGCCTTAATCCAATATGGCTGAAGTCCTCATCAGCAAAGGAATTTGGACACAGAAGTAGGAATCAGTAGAGGAGACAGAAAGAGAGAGATAACTATGTGATGGAGGATACAGGTAAGCCATCACCAGAATGCTACTGACTCCAAGAGAAAAGAGGACTGATGATATATTGATGTTGGGCTTCCAGCCTCCCAACTGTGAGCCAATAAATTCCTATTGTTTAAGCCAACCAGTCTGTGGTATTTGTCATAGAAGCCCTGGCAAACTAAGACATTTAGGAAGCAGAAGTACAATTGGAAAACTGTAATGAAAAAGAAACCGCCCCACCCCAAACCCTAGGAAAGCATCAGAGATGACAAAGCATAATATGAATAGTAACAATGTCTCCTGTTTATTGAGAGCTTACTATGTTTCAGGAAAGTTACACAATTATGTTATTTATTCAAATTCATAAAACATTATGCCCTTCCTGGTATATATGTGTGATTACTCTCCACTTAGAGGTAAAGGAAGTGAGGCTCAGCAAAACACAGGAACTGGCCCTTTCTTGAGGTGCTGGCAAGTTCCAGAGCCAGAGCTGAAATATCTGGCTGCTGGCTCATTGCTATCACATGCTCTCTCCATTTTGCCATTGATGGCCCAACTAGAGAGGAGAGAGGAAAAGGGGAAGATGAGACTCTGGAGATAAACTGCCCAGTTCTCAGTTTACATTGTCTAGTGTCACCTCTGCCAAAGAGTACCAGCCAGGTCATTTAGCACCTAAAGAAATATATAAAAGTCACCTGAAGGCAAGAGTTAAAACCATGCAACTTCCAGAGCCTAATAGATCACAAGGTTTGTGTAACCTAATATAAAATACAATTTCGTGTCTTTCAGATCCAATATTCTTTTGCAGGGCAGGTGTAAGAACATTATTATCCCACCCTGTTAAAAAAACAGTTAAGGAAGATTTAATAGACCATAAATAGCATCAATTAGAAATATATTACAAAGAAAAACAGAGACATATAATGGAATCATTATTGAGATTAATATAAAATGGCACCTCATTAGTCTGGTAAACTTGATCTGATGAGGTACTTGGCTTTCTAGCACAGGGCAGAAAGGGAAGCTTGATGGCATATCAATTCATTGTGCATAAAATAAGGCAAATCAACTGCTTAGGTGGAATCAGGCAAAAATATGTCCCCTGGCCCCTTAAATGAAGGAAAAGGTGTTCCAAACAGCCTTTATGTTCACCATTAAGGTATTTTCCTTGTATGTAACATATGCTCAATAAACAGCCATTATTAATATGACCTTTTTTTTCCTTTTAAATGTTACTTGTGTTTTCTGGTTTCAAATAGCATCTTCTCCACAGTGACAAAAATATCTATGAAATAGAAAATGAAATTTCATATCAATACTAAAACCTGAGATTGGCATCTAATCTATTGCAAGCAGCAAGAAACTACACCAATTAAATACAAGCTCTGTGGAGCTAAATTAAACACCCCAATCAGTGTTCAATGCATGTCATGTTGCCAGAAACAGAGCAAATCTGATGGCCAAGAAGATCAAAGATCCATTGTCCCCTCCTAATTGCTGTGGCTCAGAAGTAGAGTCCATACCAACTAATAAACTAAGAGATGGTAAAAATACTGCTATCCAAACCAAAATATCAGTACCTCAAATCCAAGAAAACAACTGGTTAGAAAGCAGGATTTGGACGTGCATGGTGCCTAAGCAGTGAAATCCAAACAAGTCATGCTACATCAGGAGCAGAATGAGCAGAGAACAGTGCGAGGACTAGCAGCTGGGTGTGGCGGCTTGGTGAATGCCCAGTACGCAGGGTGCCAGAAAAACAGTCAACAGGTATAGAAGACAACCTTGTCTCAGTCGGTTGGTGCCATGTGAAATGAACACGTGCCAGAGTCTGAAGGTGAAACTCGAACTGGGTATGGCAGGATGATCACCAACTATAGAGCCAAGAACACTCTCATGGAGCCTGAGCAGGGCTGGAGACAAGGAAACATCTGTCTGTTGTCATACTCCAGGTCTGGATGGAGTTTGACCTTTTGAAGGAAGTTACGTAGGGGGGTGGGGGAGGGCGGAGATTCAGAAATATTTCAGAACTAGAGAAAAGGAGATTACAGAACCTTGAAGGATGAACGTATCTTTAAACAAATTTACTACTAAAACCAGAAAAAAAAAGTAGCAAACTGGCATTCTTAATTGAGTGCTAGGAGACATGATCTCTATGATATGAGAACAGAAACACCCAACTAAGACCATTCATATCAATTAGGACAAAAATAAATTGGTTTAAAATGTTCTGATTTAACAGAACAAAACCCATCTGCTTAGGTTAAGGAGAAGAATAAAAATCAACAATCTGTATCTGCCTACAAAGATATACCTAAAAGAAAATGATACTGAAAGATCAAAAAATAGTGTACTACAGGAAAAAAAAAAAAAAGAAACGAAAAAAACACATTGAGCATACACATTGGGGCATGCAAACAAATAAGCAGGGATCAAAGAGACAATACAAAGGAATTCAAGACAGAAGCATTGACCAAGTTTTAAAAAAGGGTCATTTTATGTCTTTGATAGGTACAATTCAAAATAAAGAGGTTATATATGTATGAGTCTTCATGCCCTACATAATATAGCAACAATATAAATTCTAAAAATGGTCAAATATTTAAAGAAAGACAGACAAGAACCAATTGTTGAAGTATTAAGCTAAAATCAAATCTTGTATTTTATAAATTTCTTCTGAAACAGCCATGCAAACTTTACAAATAATTATTATGTACTCTACCAAAACCCCAATAATTTCCAAAAAGGTGAAATTATACTAGACACATTCTTTGTCTACTGTGTATTAAAATAACAAATTAATAATAAAAACTTAAGCAACAATGAAAACTTGAGATTATTTATAAGAAAAAACATATATATCTCCCCCAAAACTATTTGATCAAAACAAAAATGACAACTACAGAATATTTTTAAGCAATAAAAACTAAAACAATGCCTTCACTATTAAGAAAACAGTGAAAATAAACATTCAATGCAGCATTTTAGAGAAGAATATTTTAATAAGATAAAGAAGGAACTATAAATAAGGTGAATACAGTATATTTTAAACAATCAAATAGGCAATACAAGAAACAGAATTAAGTTGACAGTCCTCTGGAAGATTTAGTTTTTATTTTATTTTATTTTTTAAATATTTATTTATTTACTTGATCCATTTTAAACCCCCCCCTTCCCCATTTGCTGTTTTGTGTCCATTCGCTGGGCAATTCTCTGTGTCTGTTTCATCTCTTCTCATCCTCCTCCTCCATTCTTCACCAGGATTCGATCCTGGAGACCTCCGATGTAGGAGAGAGGTGCTCTGCCATCTGCCACCTCGGCTCCTGGTTTTCGGAGCTTTCGGAGCATCTCGTCTTGTCTCTCTCCTTTTACGTCATCATCTTGCTGCATGGCTCCCGGGGCGTGGTGGCTCACCGGCACACAGAGCCTGGCAGCCCATATGCCTTCTATATATATTTTTTTATTTTACCGGGAGGTCCCAGGGATCAAACCCAGGTCCCTCCATATGGCAGATGGACGCCCAACCATTTGAGCCACATCCGTCCCCCCTCTGGAAGATTTAAATGAGAAAAAACACCACCACCACAAAGAGCAAATAGCTTTAAGTAGGCAGGATATGGTGGACATAGCAACAACCACAAATTTTAAATGATAAAAGAATGTTCTATGTTACTCAATGTTAATATTGGAAATTTCCAATGAATATATGTTTGTGTTGAAAAATGTAAGTTACTAAAATTGACTCAAGAAGGAGTCCAAAATCAAATAGACCTATAAAACACAGAAGACATTTGAAAAGGCATAAAAGAAGTGCCAGCTCTGAGACCAGATGGAATTTTTTCAAATGTTCAAGCAACAGCTAATGCTACATAAATTGCTTCAAAGAATGGAAAGATATAGATAGCTACATAATTAATTTTATAAAGCTAACATAGCTCTGATACTCAAACAACAACAACAAAAAAGCCAACCCCTTGTTGAAATCCTTGAAATAAATTGCTAGCAAATTAAATTGAATTGTGTGTTAAAAATCAACCAAGTGAGAATTGTCCCCAGAATTCAGAGATATATTAAATAGATTCAATAAGAAGAAAAAATTATGGGATGGATAATAGATACATGCTGAAAGATATTTTGACATAATCCATTCTTATTTTTTTTAAAGATTTGAAAAACCAGAAATTGAAGACTTTCTGAACATTATTAAATCATCAAAGAAGGATCCAACATCACACTTCAGGATAAAATATTATAGACATCCCATTAAAATCAAGAGCAAGGCAAAAAATCCCTGCTCTAAGTGTTATTTTGCACAATTATACATTGAGAAAATGGCAATAAAATAAAATGTGAAAAAACACAATATGAAAAAAATTTTAAAACTAGAGAAATAGGAGGTAAGATTATCATTATTTATTGGTGACATGATTATAGGTCAAAAATTAAAGAGAATCAAGTTTAAAATAAAACCTCTTAGAATTAGTAAGAAAACTCAATAAGTTAGTCAGAAGAAGGAAAATTACATATTTTAAAATAAGTTGCATTCCCATAACATGACAATGCTCCATCAGAAAATGTAATGGGATAAAATGATATCCATTCATTGGTACCACACTAAATCCATAATCTTCCATCTCCTTTGTGTCCTCCGCTCTTGAGCAAGCCTCATGAGTTTATTTGGTCAGCTTTTCCCATAATGGCCAGTATCATCTGCCATGGTTCTTTGCCCTGGCAGCAGCAGTTGGTTCCAGTTTCCAGTTTTGCCCCAAACTTCCTAAAATGGCCTAATTATGTCTCTCCCTCCCCACCCTCACCCCCCACCCCTACAGGCAGACATACCAGCACCACCAGCCAGTACTCCCCCCTGCCCTGTGGGGTCCCTCTTCCAAGTCCCAGATTCTAAAAACTCCAGCCTCTTCCCTTTTGTTACACAGCCTTATGAGTAGTTGATTCCTGAAGTTTCTAACTGTGTATTACTTCGGCATTTCCTTTTTGCCTTGTTAGTTTTCCGATACTCAAGTAAAATTTTTCTATTAAATTCTGTTTGTTAAAATAATTGGTGTGGTTTCTGTTTCCCTGACTGCACCTTAACTAATATATAAAATACTACAGATAGAACATGTTTGAAATTAAACTCAGTCTCTTTACACCCAGTTGTGATCCTTGTCCAGTGCTCACCATCTTAGTAAATGGCACCCATTCCTACCCAATTTCTCATGCCCTGAGGAAGCCCTGAGTGTCTTCCTGGATTCCTGCTTATACTCATTCATATGCCATTAACAAGGGCTGTCTATTTTACCCACTAAACACTTTTGAATCCCTCAATTTTCTTCCATGTACTTCCCTCCTTAAAACACCTTCTTGGAATGTCCTCTCACTACCGCCAACATTTCGCCTAGTTAACGCTTATCCATTCTTCAGCTTTCACCTCAAACCGCACTTCCCCACATAAAGTTATCCAACATCGAGACTTGAATACATGGAGAGTTAATATGTTCCAAGATTAGGGCAATGAATACTAAATAAAGGGAGATTTTTCCAAATTAGTTTTCTAAAAATTAATTTTAAGGATAACACAAGTCCAATCAAAATTCCAATGGTGAGGATAGCATAGTTTTGGTATATGCATTGCTTGGACATAGCAATGGTAGCACAAAATGATAAACCAATCTCACTTACTCATATGGAAGCAAAAAAAAAAAAAAAAAATCCTTTATAAAGTACTAGAAAATAAGATCTTCTCCTTCAATGAAAATAATAAACTATGGCCTAGGAGGATTTAGTATAAGAAAACATGTTTCAACATTGGGAACCAAATCAATAAAACAATATACATGTGTCATCTCTCTTGAAGGGGTATTTGATAAAAATTATAATTTATTTATAATAAAATCTCAAACTAGGAACAGAAGGTTATTTCCTTAATGTGGAGAAAAGTTTCTCAAACCAAGAGCCAACATCATATGTAATACCAAAATATAAAAAACGAAAACAAGAATCACCATTGTCGGGTCACCAAATGTTGTTCTAAAGAACAACACAACAAGACCAAAAGAAAATGAAAGATACAAATACAAGAAGAGATAAAAGCTCTGTTACAGACAGAATTGTCTCCCTGTAAGACTAAGAAAAGCCAACTGAGTTGACTGTCATCAACATTGTCAAATTAATAGTTCTATAATATACTATTAATTCATTCCAAGTGGAATAGAACATATAGAATATCTAAGAATAAACTTATCGAGTAATATGCTACAGCTAATGTTTTTAAAACTGCAAGCAATTATGTAGGACATAATAGAAAGTTTGAATTAATGTAGAAATATGCCATATTCCTGAAGCCTTCAATAATATCAAAATGCCAATTCCTTTCCAAATAGAATCTCACCCAAAAGGCATTTGAGGAAAACAAACATGTTTCTTAAGCTATCTAATAAACTAAACTAACGAAGAAAATTTTGAAAAATAAAAATCAGAAATGCACCTTAACCTGTCAGAATTTAAAATGTATTATAGAGTAACAAATAAATAAATTTTAATGGAACTGGCATAGAATTGAGTAAAAAATCAAATAAATAGATGGAATCTATAGAACATATTAGTATCTGATATATTAACAACTTCAAATCTTTTGGGGAATGATAGATTTTTTAAAAAATAAATAGTACTGAAATATCTCACTCATCATTTGAGAAAAAAGTTAGGTCCTTTTCAAACCACAGAAATCAAGTAAAATTGAGAGAATGAAATGTTTAAAAAGAAAAGTCTTATATAATTATTTATATAAAATCGTAGTATATGAATTTCTAAGCAAAGTATGACATTTATGAAAAAATATTGATAAAATATTGATAAATTTGACTACTTAAAAATTGTGTCTATATTTTTAAAAAATACATAAACAAAGGAGAAAAAACCAACAAAGAGGAATGTTTACAATAATCATTGCAGTAAAGTGTATTATCCTATCAAAAGATACATCTTACAAATCAGTAAAAAGATGAGCAATCCTATAAGAAATAGGCAAAAATATAAATTGGCAAAGTAAAATATACAAATATCCAACAATCAAAGATCCTAATTAAAATAGTTTTGACATAAAGTTCCCCCTATATCTAATTGACAAACAGTTTTCATTAATTATGATGAAGATGTGATAGGACTAGCACTCTAATACATAATTGCAGTAATTTGGTAAATTGATAGCCATCCATTCCTGAAATTAATGTCTGCAGTGTTTTAAAAGTTTTAACAATTTTAAGGAAATAATTTGAAATATGGTAAACAGTTTATGTATAGCTAATGTACCTTTTCCAGGATTATTTTTACTACTGAAAATGGTTAGCAATCATGACCAACTATAAAGGAATGACTAATATGTATGTGACATCCAGTATGTATCCATTAAATTCACATTTTTGAGAAACATTATGTGGTAATATGCTCATGTATCAACTGAGATAGCTTTTACTACAAGTAACAGAATCTGACTCTATTAGCAACCATAATATTGGAGGAAAGTGGTTGTAGAATCAGAATAAAAGTCGAATAGGAAGCATCAGGAAAGGCACATGAAAGAGCTGCTCTGAGTTCTTCACAGGCAGAAGCCCTCAACTCTTGTTAGAATCCGACTAGTAAATGTGTTCACTCCAACCCCTTCCATCTCTGCTTGTCTCCATTCAGTTCCCAGGAGGGATCTGATTGGTTAAGCTTTGGTCAGTTTTCCCTCTGCTTGACTCAATCAGCCAGGCAAAGGATTAGGATGGGCAGCACCAACAGTGCCCTCATGAGATGGAGGGCACTCCAATTTATATCTACTATTACTTATGTTAGAAGACTAATTTTTTCAAAACAGTGTCTAAAGGCCTATAGCCCCAGTTTTATGTATGTGTATGTATATATATATATACAAAGACTGGAGGAATATTTGGAAGGAAATTCTCTAAAATGACAGCAGTTGTGTTGAGTAACAAGTTTATGAGTGGCTTTTCTTCTCTTCACATGTCAAGCATGTACACTAAAACTCTTTGATAATACTTGCAACAATATGAATTTAGCTACAATGCCTTTAGCAATGGGCTACTCCCCTCAGCCAAGCTCCCATTTTCAAATAAGAGTAGGCTAAAATTTTTGCATGGTAGGGAATGCTGGACAGTGAGATAAATGAAGGAGAAGTTGAGCCCACTCGGGAAATGGCAGACAATCACTTATTAAGAAATAGAAAGCTTGAAGTATGTGTCCTGTTGTCCTCCATATTCTCATAGCCTGATCTCCCAAGATTGGATTGACAAAATGGATACCAATGCATTAGGAGTTTCCTAGAGTCACTGCTGATGCCCTAGAAATCCCAGTAAGCCAAATATTCATCCTCATGAATATTTACATCAGAGTGTGCATGTACCACTGCATGGCATCAAACCACATCTGGGACTAGGATAAATTGGATGGTCTAGTTGGACCTCCAGGATACCAGGTGGGCTCATTACAAAGGCTTACTCTGGTCATTTTGCATGTTTGAGGTTTTTTAAAGTGCACTTCTTACATTATGCAGGGATTTTACAGCATTACTTTTATCGCTCTATAGACAAACTCTTTTTAAATACTTTTTCATTAATATTTTGAATTGGTGATTCATTTGCTTAGCTCAGACTCCCAGTGAAATAATGCATCTAGGAAATTTCAACAGTCTCTGTTAACATCACAAAAAGAGAGACAACCAGACATTATATATCTCCTGATGGAAAAACAGAACACCATCTATGAAGTCTTCTTATTAAAAAAAAAAAAAATCTAACCTGTATCTGTGCAAGCCTCCAGATCTTTCAATTTATAGAAATGTAGGGGACAGTGGAACATATTCAATGACACCATGGAAGCAATCAGCAAGATCCAGAATATAGTAAAGTCTATAAGAACATCTGATTTCTTAAACAATACATAGCAAGAAGAAAGAAAAAAAGAAGGAGAAGAGAAATTATAGATTAAAAGTATCTAAGATTTATTAATCAAATGCCATCATATTTCTTGGATCTTGACATCGATAAATCAACTATAAACAAAATAAGAACCAGCTATGAGAAAAATAAGGACATTTTGAACACTGACTATTTCATTTATTTAAAATATTGTTAAATTTTAAAGATGTGAAAATATTGTGGTTGTATGCCTTTATATTTGAGAGAAAAATACTAAACATTTATGGATAAAATTTTATGATGTTTGGAATTTGCCTCAAAATAATCGAGTGGGGTTTGAAAGTATAGATGACACAAGATTTGTCAAGAATTGATAAGTATTAAATTTGGGTAGTTGGTACAGGGGGGATTCACTATTCTTTTCTCTCCTTTTTCTATGTTTGAAAATTTCTATAAAGAAACTGCAAGGTTTCCATTCTAGTCCCTATCTGCCCAGTTCCCAATACTCCCTAGTAATAGCTATTTGTAGTTTCTTATGTATCCTTCCAAAGTTTTTATGCAATATAGTCTTTTTTTTAATCAGAAAAACATATATATATATATAAAATATATATATTTAAAGACACAGATATCTAGAAAGTATCACGAAAGTGATGCTCATTTCCTTTCTGCCTTCCATGGACACAGCACCAGCTCATTGAAACCAGGGTAAGTGCTTGAAAATAATAACAGAATCATTCCTGGTGACTGTTTCCATGGGAATGAAGCAGCAGCAGAGAACTCTTACATTTCAGCCTGAGGGTCACAGAAGGCCATTTCATTTTCCAGGGGTTATGGCCATTTACAGCTTTTATGTTTGAGGGGATGAAAAATATCAAACATAAATTAATTTCAATGACGAACATTACCTGGCCGTGTGTATGAAAACCCAGCCATTATTCAGAGAGAGCTGACAAGCCTTCTGCCTATACACACAGCCAGGGTTGAGAGGGGCCGCCAAACACCATCATCTTCAACTGCAACTGCAATTGTCCTGAAATTTTGCCATTCTGTAGCATTTTAGAGGGAAAGGTGGATTTGTGGAGGTTTTGAAGAGTACTGGTTTACAACTTTGAGTAATACTGAGGTGGCTTTCTGAAGACTAATTGGAATGCAATAAATGTAAAGCTGAAAATTGGAACTAATCCAAGTTAATCTTTGCTAAGAAGCAATATATAAAACGTTTGAGAAAGAATAGCAGTATCATAAATTCTTACATAAAAATAAGTCTTGGGAGAAGCTATCTGAGGGCATTTGAAATAAGTTAAATAATTATACTCAATCCAAAGCCTGGCTGTATATCTGTCTTTTTATTGTTTAATAATACTAGATTATGGTTGCCGAACAACACGTGGTCTTTTCTTTGTGCACATGCAGCAACATGACTTCTGGCAATATACCATCTAGGAAAATTGTTTCTGGGGTGATAAATTGTCAAGTTAACGGTATTTTATTCCTGCTATTATGCTTTCATTATCAATGTGTTTTTTTATATGTTATAGGAGTAAGAATTAATATAACACTTTAACAAACAGCATAACAAAGTCAAAGTGTGGTAGTTTAAGATTTATACTCCTCAATATTATATAGGCAATGTAGATAACATTAATAGCAAAAACTTTTTAATGTGAAATTAACACCTATTTATGTAAGTGAAACACAAGCATAGAAATGATATGAACGCATTTTTAGGTACCAATTCATTAAAATAAATAAGGATAAATGAGTTTAGTGTGTAACACCAGAGATATTTAAAATTAATTCTACTTTCTTGGGTTTGGAAAATGTGTGTATGGGGGGGCCCTGTGTGCCTGTGTGCGAGTGTGTGTGGTGGATTGTTGTGTATGTGTATGTGTGTGTGTGTGTTGAGGAAAGGGGTGTGGCAGGGGTACAAATGCTAAGTTAAGGCAAAATCATAAATTCCCCATTCTTTTGCTCTGGTTGAAAGCAATAAGTAATCACTCCAGTTATGCAGTGAGTGTTCATGTCAGTAAAGATTCAGAAACTCCTTTGAGGCATGATACATTTAAAACTAATTAACAGTTGTTAAGATTGGAAAATTCCCCAGACCTTAAAAAATATTTTCTTGTAGAAGCATGCCGTGGAGATACAGTGTTTGAGAAGGGCACATCATGTCTGTTGAGAGCTGGGAGACAAAGCAACAAAAATGACTACTAACAGCTAACACAAAAAGAATAGACATCTAGCTTTATTAGATTGATACTGTTGATCCACCATCATTGTACTGTAAGTGCCACGGAATAACAGTTAAAAAGTGAATAAAACCTAATTAAAAGATAAGGCTGTGTCCTGAAGAATGGCAGTGATTGAAACAAGGAAAAAACTCCCAGCAATGTTCCTCTAGACTTTTGTGTCACTTCCTTTTTCTCACAGGTCTACTTTAGAAAACACTATGCAAATATATACAAAAGGAATACAGTTTACCTGTTTCTATTTGTTCTGAGGCTTAATTACAATGTTGCATTTTTCATATCCAGACACATGGAGTTTAAAATTTTAAAAGTATAAAAGAATTTCAAGTGTTTGAGGTGAAAATTTACATGTTTACATATGTATGTTTAGACTATTCTTTTTGAGTATTGTTTTGATAATCTTTAATACTTCTAAATTTTCTAAATGAGAATTGATTTGGGGTAGAATTTGAAATAACCTCTATTGGTAAATAGTCATGTTTAGTTCTTGCAGTGTATGAAAGAGAAAAAAAATGAACCAAAACCTTGTATGTCAAGTGCCTTCTGTGTTCTACATGCACTGTCTATATAAACCCTTACATCAACCTTTTGCAGCAGATGTAATGTTCCCATCCAAACAAGGGCTGCCATACTGCTACCATGCTATGGGCACTTGACAAATATTCATTGATCTGCTGAGGAAACTGAGGCTGAGGTATTATATAATTCATCCAAAGACATCTGCTTAGTAATGGACAGACCTGGGATTCAAAACTAGGGGTTCTGATTCCAAACCTCTGCCTTTCTAATCTCTAGAGCTCCTTCTTTTAGAATCAAACTATGTGCTGAGTATTGTACTAGAGTATTGAAGACAAGGGGGTCACCTGAAGAATTGTTTATGAAGGTGCTACATCAGAAAGGAGGCAAGTTTTGTTTAATGCAGGAGCTTTGCATTTCTTTCTGGCTTTGGCTTTAGAGTTCAACAATCACAACTCCTCACCTCAGAAAAAAAAAACCTGCCGATTGAGCCCCAAGAGCAGTGTCCTTTATATGAAAACTGTATTGTGGCATATCACAGGCATATGCCTTGGAGTGTGCTTTGGGATCAGAAGATGGACTATGATAATGGGAAATGATTTGCAGTTCTCCAGATCATAAAATACAACCGTTCATGCCAGGATGACATATGGGGCTGGCGGCCTTCCTGCAGTGAACTAAATTCAGAGGGATATTTCAGGGTCTTATTCCCAGGCAGAGGACTGAGTGGTTGGGCATTCATCCATTCCTTATCTTTCATTCAGTAAATATTCTGCAAGTGTATTTTAAATACCTTTAAGTATGATCTAAGTAGCATTTCTTCATCTGTAAAGTGGGGGTAAAATAAACCTTTCTCAAAGAGTTGTGAGGATTAAATGAGACTGTGTGAAGAGTGCTTAGAACAATACCTGAGATACATTAACTGCTCAACAAATGTTAGCTGTGATTATTAGGTTCCTACAACACACCAGACTATCTTCTGGGTACCGGAGAGTCAAAGAATTCAACATTGGTCCTTTATCAAGAAACTCATAGTTCATTAGTTAAAAGACAGATATGCTAACTAGAGTCAAGTAGATAAGAAGGTAGAACGTTCTACAAGATGCTGTGAGAACACAAAAGAAGGAATAGTAAAGTGTATGTTAGGGGTCAAAATAATGTCCATGTATCAGGTGATACAATCTGAGTCTTGAAGTGAAAGTACGATAGATTAAGGTGGACTAGGGGGAAGGATATGAAACTGGAGGCAGGAAGAATAGTCAGGAGATTATTGAAATAGACCAGGTAAGAAATGAAAATAGCTCGAACTATGGACAGTGACAACGGGCAGGAGGAAATAACAGATTCCAGAGACATAAATTGGGCAGAGTAGAAAAGAAGTTGGGATCAATTGAGTGGGTGGGAGTGGGTGAAAGTAAATATTGGATTCCAATATTTCTGGCTTGAGTTCATTGAAGTCTGTACTACTGTTCATCAATATTGGGAAAGCATAAGAAGGAGGAGCAAATGTGGAAGGATAGATAAAGAGTTCTGCTTTGAATATGGGAAATTCAAGATACTGTTAGACCACCCCAGTGAAAATATAAAGTAAATCATTGGATGTTTGACTTTGGAATGTGAAGGAGAAGTGAGCCTGGAAATACAGATTTGAAAGTCATCATTGTATCAATGAATGTGGAAGCCACCAATAAGATTTTTCAGAGAGACTGCATAAGGAGAGAAGGAAGAAAAGAGTTTTAAGGTCCAAACACTGGACACTCCAATGTGTAAATGATAGTGGAGAAAGAGAAGCTTGAGAACAAGACTGAAAAAGAATAATCAAAGAGGTAGAGATTGAAGCCAGAAAGAGTGAAATCACCCAAAGCCAATGGGAGTCTAGAATCTCAAGGAAGTCATCAGTATCAAATACCATAAAAAGTACAATGTGAAACCAGAAAGAAGGCTATTGGATTTGAAGATAGAGGTTTGTTGTTGTTTTGTCTTTACAGGGGCAGTTTCAGTGGGAGCCAAACTGCAATAAGTTTCCTGGTATATGTAGTCTTGTGTGTGTGTGTGAGTGTGTGTGTGCACATGCATGTAATATAGAGATATTTGCATGTGCATGTATTTATATATACATATATATGTTCTTCCTCTTAACTAAGTTGCTGCCTTCATAAAACTAAGTATTTCTTATTGTATGTGTTCCTCTTACTCATCTTTCTATAGATTTTTCATGTATCTCTGTGCCTGATTTGATAGTTTAATAAGCATCCATATGTTGAATTCAAAATTTTAGGAGACTAAATGTCAAAATTAGCAGTGTCTTTCAAAGTTTTTTCTGTAATATATATGCACAAATAAAAGTGCTTCCCCATGTGTAGTCTTCCTAAAGAAAATGACTTTTAGAAAATAGGAAGGAGTTCTCTTTATGATTTCAGTCACATCCACTCATAAAATGCCCTGAAAAGCCCGTCTAAATAGGAAGATCTGCCAGACTTACCAAGTGTTCATTAAGTCAGTTCAATATGAAGCAATGTTCTCTCAACTTCTACCACTTTTAAACAAAGTGAGTCGTTTAAAAAAATTTTTCAAGAAGCTCTGAAGAGATAGCTGTTACATAGATTTCCCCATGGTGAGCACAGAACCCCAGAACTGCGGATCTCTGTGCTACAACTTAGCCCATATAAATGCAAAAATATGAACAGAAAAATCCATATTTGAATATTTTTAAACTTTTTATTTTGAAACAATTATAGATTCACAGAAAGTTACAAGAATTACACAGAAATTTCGCCCAGTTTTCCCCAGTGGTTACATTTTGTGTAGTCAAATCACAATATCAAAACCAAGAAATTAACATTGCTAAATGTTTGTTTATAGTTCTATGGCATTTTATATACATAAATGTGATGACCTTGTAAGCACCGTGGCAATCAAGATACAAAACTATTCACCATGAAAATCTCCCTCATGCTATCCCTTTTGTCATTTTAAAAATGTTATATAAATGGAGTCATATAATAGATGATCTTTGAGCTTGACCTTTTTCACTCACCATAATGCCTTTGAGATCTGTCTAGGCTGTTGCATATATTAAGTTTGTTCTTTTTATTGCTAAGTAGTATTCCATGGTATGGATGTAGCACAGTTTGTTTAACCATTCACCTACTTTAGGACATTTTGGTTGTTTCCTGTTTAGGGATATTACAAGTAAAGCTGCTATGGCCATTTGTGTACAGGTCTTTGGTTGGACATAGTTTTAATTCTCTGAGATAAATGCCCAACAAAGTGATGACTGGGTTATATAGTACTTGTATATTTAGTTTTTTAAGAAACTGTTTTTCAGAATAGATGTGTACTATTTTACATTCCCACCAGCAATATATAAGAGATCCAGTTTCTTCACATCCTCAACAGCATTTTGTATTGTCACTATTTGTTATTTTAACTATTCAAATAGGTGTGTAGTGATATCTTACTGTGATTTTAATTTGCAATTTCCCTGGTGGCTAATGATGTTGAACATATTTTCATGTGCTTATTAGCCATCATCTATCCTCTTCAATGAAATGTCTCTAAAAAATTCTTACCTTTCAATTAAATAATCTGATTTGAGGAACTTTGCCTTAAGGAAAAGATTGAAATGATAGAAAGCAACAGCTATTTGTACAGAGATGTTTATAGCAACATTCTAAAAGTGGAAGGAAAAACAGAAACAATACAAATAGCTAACGATTAAGGAATAGTTATATAATCTATGGTATATCATCGCAGACCGTTAGGGAACCACTAAGTGATAAATGTAAAGGCTGAAGATTCATGAAAAAGTATTACAAAATAATGTTAGACAGAAAAAACAAAACACAAACCTTTTTTAAAATATATTTTTTATTTATTTTTTAAAAGATATTTAGATTACATAAATTGTTACATTAAACAAATATGAGGGATTACCATATACCTCATTCCCCAGACCTCCCACTTTTCCCCACATTAACAACTTCTTTCATTAGTGTGGTACATTCATTGCAATTGATGAACACATTTTGGAGCATTGCCACTAAGCATGGACTATAGTTTCCATTGTAGTTTACACTCTCTCCCACTCAATTCTGTAGGCTATGGCAGGATATATAATGGCCTATATCTGTCACCGCAATGTCATCCAGGTCAATTCCTGTTGTAAATCAACGTGGAGTTTGACGGTGCCGGGAACGATCCAAAGAGAGATTGGGATCAGGGGACCTCACTCCATGTGGAATGCAGGCAAATTTATTTAGGCTGAAGCTGCTTTATATACTACAAAGCTGATAACAAAATTAGGGCATCTTTTCATTAGTTCCTCTGCTTGGCATGTAGGAGAGCTGCCGGTT
>JAQZBX010037291.1:0-23866 GCA_029593785.1 Cabassous unicinctus | reverse complement strand
TTTGAGGAACTGCCAGACTGTTTTCCAAAGTGGCTACACCATTTGTCCCCAGCAATGTTTGAGGGCTCTAGTTTCTCCTGCCCAATACTTATTATTATCTGTTTTTTGATGATAGCTATCCTCCTGGCTGTCATGTAGTATCTCATTGTAGTTTTGATTTTCATTTCTCTAATGACTAATAGTGTTCAGCACCTTTTCACGTGCTTATTGTCCATTTGTATATCTTTTTGGTGAAATGTTCATTCAGGTCCTTTGCTCATTTTTTTAAAAAAAGATTTATTTTATTTATTTCCCCTGCCTCGTTGTTTGCGCTCACTGTCTGCTCTCTGTGTCTGTTCATTGTGTGTTCTCTGTGTCTGCTCTTCTTCTTTTTAGGAAGCACCGGGAACCGAACCCGGGACCTCCCATGTGGGAGGGAGGCACACAATCGCTTGAGCCACCTCCGCTCCCTGCTTGTTTTGTCTCTTGTTATGTGTCCTCGTTGCATCATCATCTTGTTGCATCAGCTCACCATGCCAGCCCGTCGCATCAGCTTGCTGTCTTACTAGTCTTCTTTAGGAAGCACCAGGAACCAAACCTAGGACCTCTCATGTGGTAGGCAGGTGCCCAACTACTTGAGCCACATCCACTTCCCTTTTGCTCGTTTTTTAACTAGGTTGTTTTTTTATTGTTGAGTTATAAGAGTTCTTTTTTTTGTTCCAGATACAAGTTCCTTTTCAGATATATGATTTCCACATGTTTTCTCCCATTCTATGGGTTGTCTTTTAACTTTTTTTTTTTAAAGATTAATTTGTTTACTTTATTTATTCACACACCCCACACTTGCTTTCTGTGTCCATTCACTGGGTGATCCTCTGTATCTGTTTCCTGCCTTCTCTTCTCATCCTTCTCCTCCAGTCTTCACCAGGATTCGATCCTAGGGACCTCCGATGTGGGAGAGAGGCACTCTGCCACCTGTGCCATCTCAGTTCCTGGTTTCTGGCGCGTCTCGTCTTGGCTTTCTCCTGTGTCTCTCCCTTGCTGCATGGCTCGGTGGGGGCTGGCTCGCTGCGCGCATGCACACGGGCCGGTGGCTTGCCTGCACGCCTTCTATTTTTTTTTTTTAATTTTACCAGGAGGTCCCAGGAAGCGAACCGGGCCCCTCCATTTGGCAGACGGATGCCCAACTCCTTGAGCCACATCTGCCCCCCCCCTCAACTTTCTTGATGATGTCCTTTGCAGCACAAATTTTTTTATTTTTGATGAAGTCTAATTTATCTGTTTTTTTCTTTTGTCACTTATGCTTTTCGTTTTGTGTCTAAGAAACCATTTTCTGACCCATGATCATTAAAATTTACTCCTATGTTTGCTTCTAGTTTTTTTCTTTTTTTTTTTACTGTCTTACATTTGGGTTTATGATCCAAATGTGTATGGTGTGAGGTAGGGGTCCAACTTCATTCTTTTGCATGTGTATATCCAATGGTTTCAGCATCATTTGTGGAAAAGATTATTCTTTTCCCATTGAATTGTCTTGGAACCCTTGTCGAAAATCAATTGACCTGTGTAATTTTTTAAAAACTTTTTTTTCTTATTTTTAAAAGCATGCTTATTATTAAAGTTAAAGCAACATGGTTGATATAAAGTTAAATAAAATACCACTGCATACATCTGCCAGAGCTAAATATTGTTAGATGTCCTACATGAACTTGTCTGTGCATATACAAACACATATGTACTTAAAAAAAATACAAAGGGATAGTATATAAGGTCTTCAGCGTGCATTCTAACTTGATAATATATCTTAGACATCTTCCATGATAGTACATGTATTAATGGACCTACCTTAATTTTTGGTAGCTGCATAATATTCTATACTATGGCTACTATCCATTTTATTCTCATTTTAATAAGCTTTTTATTTTGGAATAATTTTAGAGTTACAGAAAAATTACAGAAATTTCCCATACACCCTTCACTCATTCTTCCCTAATCTTAACATAACCATGGTACATTTATTAAAACTAAGAAAACAACATTGGTACATTACTATTTACGAAACTCTAGATTTTACTCAGATTTCACCATATTTTCACCTCCTGTCCCTCTTCTGTTCTGGGACAGAATCCAGGACATCACAGTATTTAGTATTATCCATTTTAAAATGGTTAATTTTTTTAGGTACTTAACCTGATAGGTAAGACATGTGCAGGGTGCAAATGTCAAAAAGTATAAAAGGGTATGTAATGAAAAGTCACTGTCCTTCTCATCCCATCTCCCTTGCATGTAAAAGCATAGATGCCCCCCTCCTGAAAGTAGCCCATTGAACACACCAATGCTTGCTGATAAGAAATACAAGGAGAGAGGGATGGTCTGGCTGCTGAAGTAGGGCCTCCTGAACCCCAGAAGTAGTATCCTTCTCTCTAATAGTGCTGATCCCACTGGCAGATGCCTCACCTCCTAGGGTGTGAGGAGTCTCTGACCCCTGACAGAGCCTTATACAAAGCATAGAACCAGGTGATCTGTATTCTTGATAATACTTTGTTAGTATGGCTCGCCTTATTTGTACAAGGTGTCATTCAATTGTGGACCGTGGGCTATGGGGGATGTGGCAAGGCAGACCAGAAGGACCCACTAGCCTGGCCTCTCTGCCATTCTCATTCAGACTCTCCTTCATTGACAGGTTTGTTTCAGAGGCAGAATTATTTGTGGCTGTGCAAAATTTCTTCCTATCTCTGCGGGACCAGGGCGAGCGGCCCCCACTAGTGGTCTTCAGAGCCTCCATCTATCTGCTTGCAATCTGCCAGGACCAAGACGGGATACTAGATGAAGTATGGACCAAAAGCCTCTTCCTCGTCCTGCACCTCTTTACATTCAGATTCCATGACCTTGGTGATGTATGTGTAGAGAAGGGGATGGCACCAGAGAGAGTGGGAAGCGGAGGTTTGGAGAAGTGGGATGAGGGAAAGATGCTAACATGTACAGAGCCTATGTAACTTAGCTAATTCTCCTACCTGTAAAATGGAAATAAAAATCTCCACCTCCCAACAGCTCTGGGAGGTGGAGATTTTTATTTCCATTTTACAGGTAGGAAAATTGAGACTCAGGTTACAGTAACTTTCTCTGGATCACAGTTAGTTGATGGGGGAGCCAGGACTCTAATTCATACTTGACCAACTCCCAAGGCTGTTTCCTTGTACCACTCTGGTGTGTGCAAGAAGATAAAGGTATGAGGACCTATTATCCTTTAACTAACAGTTTATCAAAGTGGGTTGGTGAGACCCAGATCATTTGTAATCAGAGTCATCCAGATGATGGTTGTGTACATACATGTTTTTGCTCTCCAGCTTCTTTATAAACTCCTAGGGATCAAGGACATGTCTGATTGGTCACTGTATCTTGCACCTCTTTCATAGAAGAATCTTTTTACTGCTGACTCTTTACCATAAACCCAAGGACATCTTTCTTCACTGACTATTAATTATGCCTCTTTCTGATTAGTGTTGGGGCAACCACGATGCAAGCAAAGTTGGCTTAATTTGAAAGGAAGCAGGAAGGTATAGTGGAAGTGCAAGGGCTTTCGAATAAAGCAGACCTGGACACAAAATGTCCCATTGTCTCTCTTTTTGTAATATTAGCAACCCACTGGTGATCATTGCCTAGATCCATTGATTCATTAAGAATTGAAAAATCATATTCTAGTTTTGTCATTCTTTCTTTGTTTCTTAACTGGAATACTTTTATAAAAAGAAACTTCCCTTCATCGTCTATCTGGTTACTCCTTGGTATAGATTGTATAGGAAAGGAGTTTAAATGCTTGATTCTTTCCCTTTAATTGCCAGTTTTCAAAAATATGAGTTGGGTTGCCTAGCATCCTCCAAAGGTGACCAAAGAGATTTTTAAAGTATCATTATGAACTAATAGATTTTTAAAATATTTGCTGTGTTTCAATCAACTGTAGTTATTATTCTTTTGAGGCTCAACTTGTCCTAGCATTGGCCATTGGGAGCCTAGTCAGGGTGGCTCCGAATCTTTTTGACACAAGCCTGGTAGTCTTTGACAGTTTTTGTGCTTTCTAGTATGATAAGATGCTTCAGGCTTGTTTCATACATTTCCTGCTCCCCAATTCTCTCTTGAACCTACCACAGTTAGGTTCTCACCTCTGCCACATCTCTGAAAATGTACTTATCAAAGACACCAATAACCACCTCATGGCTGAAGCTATGAGTCTATATTTAGCCATCATTTTACTTGCCCTATCAACAGCATCTCTTTTCTTTGAAATGCTGTCTTTACTTGGCATCTAGAACTCCATGTACTTCCAGTTTTCCTCCTCTCTCTCTGGCTGTCCTTTGCGGATTCTTCCTGATCTCCCTGACCTCTAGTGTTGCTGTGCCCCAGGGCTCGGTTTTTGACCACTTTTCTTTTCTATCTAAACTTACTGCCTTGGTGATCTCACACTCTCCTGACCTGAGTGACGTTTCCTGAATTAAACAAAAACACTCTGGCTTTGGAGGAATAGACTGAAGTACAAGAATAGAAGCAGAGAAACCAGTTAGGCTACAACAATAATGTAGGCAAGAGGAAGCAGAGGGGTAGTGAAAAGTGTCAGATTCTGGATCAATTTTGAAGGTGGCACCAATAAGATTTCTTGATGGATCAGATGTGGAGGTGTGAGAATAAGAGAAAATAAAATAATTTTTCCAAGGATTTTGGCCTGAGCAACAGGAAAGATGAAGTAGCCATCAACCAAGATGGAGAAAAATGCTGGAGTAGCAAGTTTTGGCGGGAACTTTCAGGAGCTTGGTTTGGGGCACATTAAATCTGAGTTGTCTTTCAGATATCTCAGTGGCTATATTGGCTAGTGATTGAATATTTGAATATGGAGTTTAGGGGAGCTGTCTGAACAGGAGTTATAGATTTGGAAGTATATAAATGGTATTCAAAATCTTAAGACTAGAGACTAGATGCAATCACCAAGAAAGTGAGTGGAATGGATATAGATCAAGAAGAAAAGAGAACCAAGTACTGAGCGTGGGGCTCTCTAGAACTAAGAAGTTGGGGGGAAAAAAACAATCACCAATGGAGATTGGAAAGGAACAGCCAGTGAAGCAGGAGGAAACCAGAAAACATGTCCTGGAGGCCAAGTGAAGAAACTATCTCCAAGAGGAGAGTGATCAATGGTGTCAGATGTTGCTAAGTAAGCTGAGGACAGAGAATTGATTCTTGCCTCTCTTTTATGTCAGCCCCATGGCTGCAAGCATGGAGTAGACAGAGTTAGATTTTAACTGTGGTAGAAGATGTTTAGCCAGAGTATTACAAAAACAGAGAGGAGAAGGGGGATTCAAAGTATAAGAGAGGGAGTGATAAAGTGACGGACAGTCAGTGCAGTTTAGGCAGCAGGCAGAGGGAAGTGAGGATGTGGCAAGAAGAAAGACAGTGAAAAGGCATAGGATGGATCTTTGGTTCTGATGAGAGTCAAAGAATTGTTCGATTGAAATACTAGAGGAAGAGATCTGGAAAGATTGGAGGTGGTTGTGGGAAAGTGGGATGCTTGAAATTGGGATTACTGGGGAGAGTGTAGTTACTGATAATGGTAAGATCTAGGGAATGACCATGGGCATGAATGGCTGAGGCAGGTGGAGGACCAGATCATTAGAAGGAAGGATGTGGCCAAGGTTTTGGAACTAGGGATGTGGGAGAGAAAAGAGCCTCCACTGCAGGTGAAACAGGTTTGGGGGAGGAGAATCAAAGCAACAATGGGAAGGGATGTTCAAAGAAGTTGAAAACAAGGAATTTGCTGATAACTGAGTTAAAAACATGCAAAGAGGGAATGGATGTAGCTCAAGTGGTTGAGTGCCTTATTTCCATGTACGAGGTCATGGGTTCAATCCCTGGTATCTCCTAAAAACCAAACCAACCAAACAAACAAAAACATGCAAACAATGTTATATATCATTTATAGATATGTATCTAAGAGGGAAGCTTGGAGCTCCACGAAATACTGGTAGATGTGAACAGGCCCTGAAAACCCAGCCTTGCCAACATTATTACTCCCATCATGCCCTTTCCCCGGTTTACGTCAGTAAGCTCCAGAAGCCCAGGACTCTCAGGCCATCCTCATGTGGCGCAGGATGTCCCCTTTTCTGTCCTGTCTCCCACCCTTACCCAACTGTGTTAGGGTTTGGGGAGTTGGGTTTTTCTATAACTCATACAATCACAACTTGATTTTTTTACTCAATTTTATTTTTTATCTTTTTATGTTGATATTATTTCATACTTACAAAAAAGTTGCAAGAACAGTACAAAGAACTCCCATTATCTAAATTCACCAATTTTCACATTTTTTTTGCCTCATTTGCTTTATCATTTGTATTCTTTCTCCCCGCCCCTGACTCACCCTCCACACATTCTTTTCTTCTGAACCATTTGAGAATAAAATTTTCACACAAACTTCTTTGCCCATAAATATGTTGCACTGTAGTCTATCATATAGAGCTGTATGTATGGAAATTTTTGGTAAGTTTTTTAAGTAAATGTATCCCATTTGCAAAGGCACAATAAAGTTGCATTTTAGAGACTATAATCAATAAAGCTAACAATAAACCTTAACACAAACCATAAAAAATTAAAAAAATAATAAATACTTTAGTATGCATTTCCTAGGAATAAGGACTTTCTCTTATTTAACCACAGTGCACTTAGCAAGATCAGGAAGTTTAACGTTAATAACAGTATTTTTTATCTAATCTATAATCCAGAGTCAAATTTTACCATTTATCCCAATAGCTTTTTTTTTTTTTCTGTTCCAGTATTCAGTTTTTCAATATAGAATTACACATTGCATTTGGTTGTTATGTCTTTTTAGTTTCTTATCTCTTATCTGGAACAGTTCCTTTTTTTTTTTTTTTTTCCTTCTGTGACCTTGACATTTTTTCTAAGAGTACAGAACAGTTATTTTGTTGACTATTCCTCACTCAGTTTGGGTTTTTCTGACGTTTCTTCATTATTAGATTCATTATTAGATTTAGGTTGCATTTTGGGGGAAATTTTCACACAAGTGATACTGTGTTCTCAGGAGGCATATTATGTTGGTTTTTCCCATTATTGGTACTATTTATGATAATTACTTGGTATTGTTAGATTTCTCCATTGTATCTACTGGACCAATACTTCAAGACTATGTATATACCCCACTCCTAATCAAACTTTTACCCACTAGTTTTAGCATCCATTGATGATTGCTGGCTGAATGAAAATTAAAAATGCCAATTTTCTGACTCCATCATTCCTTCTATGTTTTTTCATTGGAATTCTACTGTAAGGAAGAACTTCCTCTTCTTTCCCATTTATTTATTCATTTTACTCACATTATTTTTGAGAATTATGCGTGTAGATTCACATTACCTTAGTTCATTGGGAAATTAATCTGATTGGAGTAAAAAGAAAGGAGAGAGGTGAAAGAGAGCTTAGAGGACAGAACACGGGCCATTGAGCTTCTGGGGACAGAGCTCCTTGCTGAGGGCAGCATGGTAGCACTGAGGAAGTGTGAGGAGAGAAGGAAGCACCCCTCATGATGGCACTGAGGTCCTAGGTGGGTGACGGGACTGCCCAGGGCAGGTGGGACTGAAAGTGACACCTTAAGGAAGCTGTGACTCCTCCGGAAGATTTGGCTGCCGGCTCCCAGGCCTCTCCGTTGCCTGTTTCTGCCCTTGCCTTCCCCAGGCAGTATCTTCTATGAGAAGGCTGACTTGATGTCATCTACTTGTGAATACCCTTCATGTGGAGGTAGGGTGACCTTGTAATCATGCATTGCCCTGAAAGGCAGGACTCCTGGGTCCATGTTCTGGTTCTGCCACTAATGTGCTGGGCATCCTTGGGGAAATCTCTCCTTCCCTTTCTGGGCCTCGGGCGCGCCATCTAGAAGTGAAGGGGTTAGGCTAGAGTCATCTCTGCAATCCCTTCTAGCTATCACAGTCCTTAAATCTCTGTGGGAAGTGGTGAAGAAGATGGGCTGTTGTGTGGGGGGGGGATATATATCTGTGAGGACCCCCAACAGCTGGAGTGTGGGTGTCTCTAAGGGGATGGACATTTCAGAGTGTCAGGTCCTACCTACCCCTGGAAGCTTCTTCTGTTCAGTGACTTCACTCCAGTGTGATCAGCATCTCTGGAGCACTCGAGCACTATTCAGGGCACATGGTTTTTCATTTGCTTCTCAACATTTAACCAACTCAGCCAACCTGAATTGTCCACTTGACATATGCCAGGTGCTATGTGGGGCCCTGTTGGAGTTGGGATGGATCAAACAAGTTCCCTACCCTCAGGTAGCATTGTTTTAGTAGGAAAGACAAAAAGATCCCCTTCAAGGCAGGCAACAACAGTGATGAGTGTTCTCTTGGAGCTGGAGCACTGGTCAGAGCTACAAAACCATAGTGGAGAGAGAGATTCTATATGATTATGGCATCAGGAGAGGCTTCATGGAGGAGATGAGGGAGTGAAGGGAGAATGGTGAGGCTGAAGGTACAGCCTGATTTAAGATTCAGAAGTGGGACGTCTATCCATTCAAGGAAGGAATCCTAGTTGGTGCCTTAGCTGAGTCACATGGGAGACAGAGTGGAAAGAAGTCAGGAAAGGTAGACTTAAGTCTTTAATAACATGCTTGAAAATTAAATTAACAAAATAATTCCATTTATAATAGTATTAAAAAATAGGAATAAATTTAACAAAAGAGGGAAGTGGATGTGGCTCAAGCAGTTGGGTGCCTGCCTACCACATGGGACACCCCAGGTTCGGTTTCTGGTGCCTCCTAAAGAAGATGAGCAAGACAGCGAGCTGATGCAATAGGCTGGTTCAGTGAGCTGACGCAACAAGATGATGCAACGAGATGATGCAACGAAGAGATACAACAAGAAACACAATGAGACATAACAAGCAGGGAGTGGAGGTGGCTCAAGCCATTGGGCGCCTCTCTCCCATATAGGAGGTCCCAGGTTCAGTTCCCAGTGCCTCCTAAAAAGAAGACGAGTACACAATGAACAGACACAGAGAACAGACAGTGAGTGCAAACAACAGGGTAGGGGTGGGGGAGAAATAAATAAATCTTTAAAAAAAAATTGACAAAAGAAGTACAAGACATATATTGAAAACTACAAAACATTGTTGAAAGAAATTAAAGAAGACCTAACTAAATGGAAAGACATCTGTGTTCATGGTTGAAATCACAATACTCTCCAAATTGATGTACAGATCCAACACAATCCGTATCAAAATCCCAGCTGCCTTTTGCAGAAATTTACGTCAATCCTAAAATTCATATGGAAATGCAAGTGACTCAGAATAATCAAAACAATCTTGATAAAGAACAAAGTTGGAGGACTCACACCTTCCAATTTCAAAGCTTACTACAAAACTATAGTAATTGAGACTGTGGTACTGGCATAAGCATAGACCTAGAGACCAATGGAATAGAATAGAATTGAGAGTCTAGAAATAAACCCATGTATTTATGGCCAACTGATTTTTCAACAAGTGTATCTAGTCAATTCAGTAGGGAAGGAATAGTCTTTCCAATAAAGGATGCTGGGACAAATGGGTAGCCACGTGCTAAAGAATGAAGGTTAGGTCCCTGCCTCATAACATATACAAAAATTTAACTCAAAATGGATCAAAGACCTAAATGTAAGAACTAAAACTATAAAACTCTGAGAATAATGTACTAAGGAATTTGAACTTTGTTATATGTGCAATGGAAAGAGCTAGGTGCAAGATTAATCTGTGTTGGGGGCGATGTTGTATGAATATAACTATCATGGCCGTCTCTCCTTCTCCTTCTTTGTCTTCTCCTTCTCCTTCTCCCTAAGTTCGCGCCACAAAGATCCCGCGCGCGGGAACTTGTTCCCGCGCGTGGGAATAGTCACCACGCCTAGGATCTCAAATTATCCAATCATGTACTGATACCTAAACCTTAAGGCATTTCCCTTTTCCCTCCCCTTTCCCTGTTTATAAAAGAGCTGATTGTAACCCGCTCAGCAAGAAGAAGCCGCAGAGAAGCCATCTTAGTAGAATAAAGAGCACAGTTTTTTGTTTTGTCCGTGTCTTTGTCTCAATCCTTTGCTGGATAGCTCGGAGTCTCCGTTGACTTGTCCCGCGGGCCGGGACAAATCTGACATAGTCCCTGCCCTCAAGCAGCTTCCAGTCTAGTGTGGCAGGTAGACATGTACACTGACAATTACAACACACTGTGATAAGTACCATTATAGATAAGTATCATTTCTCAGCCTTGGTACTGTTAACATTTTGGACTGGATAGTTTATGTTGCAGGGAGCTGTCCTGTTCATTATAGGATGTTTAGCGGCACCCCTGGTGTCTCCCCACTAGATGCTGGTAGCAATCCCCAAGTTAACACCAGAGAATGTTTCCAGACATTGCCAAATGTCCCTTGGTGGTGGTGGGGTGGGGCTGTTGAGAACCGATGTTATAGGGTAAGCGCAGTGGGGTTTTCTTCTCGGATGCCCTGGGATGAACCAAGTGAAGGTGTTCTGAAGTACTGGGATGCCAGGACATTTTCCCCAATGGTTTACTGGCTGTGTGTTTTGGGATCTCTTGGGCCCTCTGCAAGATACATTTAGCTGCTTTCTTTCTGTTGTCTCTAGGCTGTGGTTAGTGCCATCAGAACATTCCTAGAGAGCATCCCAGACCTGCCCCTGGTCTACACCCACCACCCTCTGCTGCTCAGGCTTTTCCTGTTGTATCCAGAACTGATGAGTAGGTTTGGGCACCGTGTCCTGGAACTTTGGTTCTCCTGGGAAGAGAGCAGCTATGAGGAGCTCGATGACATTCCTTCTGCTGGGCAACTCACTCTTCCTTCCAGCTTGGCAGCCCTGTTCCACATCCTCAGAAGCAGCCCCAGCATCCTACTCATTTTGCTGGTAGGTGACCACTTGCTCATTTCTGCATTAGGAGATGGTGGGCTCTTTCTCTCTCTGGGAACCAGTTTACTGAGGTCAGGATGTACCCACAACTGCTTTTGCCCATCTGTGGACTTAGTGCTGCCTCCATGGAGTGGAAGGTCCTTTCTTTTTTTTTAAGATTTATTTATTTATTCATTTATCCCCCCCTTGCTGCTTGTGCTTGCTGTGTCCATTTGCTGTGTGTTTTCTCCGTGTCTGCTTGTCTCCCCCTTGCTGTGAGGTCCCGCTGCATCAGCCCACCGTGCCGCGCGGGCTGGCCTGCCCTCACAAGGAGGCCCCAGGAAGCGAACCCAGGGCCTCACACATGGTAAACGGGGCCTCTATCGATTGAGCCACACCCGCTTCCTGTTGTGAGGTCTTGCTTCATCAGCCCACTGGGCTGCGCGGGCCGGCCTGCCCTCACAAGGAGGCCCCGGGAAGCGAACCCGGGGCCTCCCATATGGTAAACGGGGGCTCTATCGATTGAGCCACACCCGCTTCCCGTGGAAGGTCCTTTCTGCTAGCAGATGCCTGGTTTGTGCAAATCCATGCCTTATCTTCTAAGTCTGATAGTGTGTCTACCCATGGTGAGATATATGCCGCTCTGCTCCCCAGGGGCTGTCACTTTATAAAATGTTGATCCCAGGCACCAGGCTCTCTCACCTCCCTGTTGCCTCCTCTTAAGCAGATTCTGCGAACAAAGAAGACCCCAGGATCATGGAGATGAAATGTCTGATTGCAGAGGGACTCCCTCGGGCATACCCTGACTTTTTTGGAAACCCCATGCTTTTTTATGAAGTAAAACATTACTATAGTTCCTAACAGGTACATCAGACAGATAAGATAGGTTGCTTATTGTTTGTAATGTCTAATACACTGGCTTTAATTCCACCTTTTTTCCTTCTACTCAAGAAAGTACATTGGAAAACAAGTTAGTGAGAATGACATTATTATTAGGTATTCCTGCTGTCACTTATAGATATTTTTAAAAAGAAAATGATTTGCACATTTGACACTTTGTATTTAGTGACAGATTACTAGTGGCAAGTCCCAAACTGATCACAGCACACGAGCATAGGAGACCCTGGGTTTAGAACTCTGCCTTCAATGCCAGCCTTCCCATCGGTCCCCTCCCTACCTCAGGGAGGGTGACAGAGCTGATCAAAGGAGAGTGGGGATTCCTTTGTCTCGTGGTGATACCTTCCAGAAACACTCTGCAGCTTGATCTCCAGAAGCAGTGGGACTGCCCACATACAGCTACTAGGCCTCATGATGTTGAGCCTTCCAGTGCTCACCTGAGTCACCCGCTTGGTATAGGGAAAGGCCTGATAAATTCTACCGATTGATCACCACAGCCCTACTGCCTCTCAGTTTCTTATTCTCCCTCTTCACTGGGGTCCTCCTCACTCTCTCTTTTACACTAGCTTTAGCATCTCCCAATTTCCATGTCCTCTTCTAGCACTACCCCTCCTCCCACACAAATGCCTTTATTGTCCTCCTCAGCCACTGGGCTTCCCCACTAGGAGGTTAGTGCTCAGGGATGCCTGGTCCTTATTCTATGATCTCATTCAATAGACTTTAAATCTCCCCTCAGCTCTCAGCTTTTTTTTTAAGGAGGTACCGGGGAATGAACTCAGGACCTTGTACATGGGAAGCAGGCACTCAAACCACTGAGCTACACCCACTCCCCCAGCTCAGCTTTCATATTCCTTTTTCTGGAATTTCTTATGCTTTGTAAGGATGTTCTTGTCATCAATAAACATGATCCCTGACTTTATAGGAGTGACTGTGGTATAAATAGCATCTGCTTGCTTATAGACCCCATATCCTCCGATGCCTTCATCTGTCCCCATCCATGCATGCACACACATTCCTCACCCAGACTTCAGCTTTACCTCCCATCCCTGAGGTCTGTCGTCTTGAGGTCATCCATGTGTTGCCCTTGATAGGGGCTATGTCATCCTTTGGCTCAAATTCCTCCTTGGAGAAGAAGGTGTAGGTTACACATAAAGCATGTGTGCCTGGGGCAGGAAGGCAAGATGGGAGTCAAGAAGACTAGCAGTGGACAGAGCTAAGAAACTAGATCTTCTTTGCCAGATGAAGTATGCATAGTTCAGTTCCTCACACATCATAGGTATTTATAAGTATTTGTTGACCAAGTGAATTAGAAGTCTGGAGAGATCTAAGTCTCTCAAAAACAGTAAATTCAGATCTTCCTAGAATGATCCTAATGGTGGTGTCTTACTAAAAACAAAACAAAGCAAGCAAACAAACAAAAAGTCAGATGAAGAAATACGTTTAGAGGGATTTTTCCAAAGGTAACAAAAGTTGGGCTTTAAATCCAGGTTTTGACTCCCTGTCTAATGTGTTCTTTCCTCTCACAAGAGAGAAGCCAGCCCTGATTTGGTGTTTCTCTACTGGGAGAGGCATTTGTTTGTCTGTTTGTTTTAAAGTTCTCTAAGCATACTGGGGATATTGAGCTGGATTGGACTTAGTCCTTGTCCAAAAGGCCACGGACGGAATCAGACACAAGAAACCACCAGCAACTGTACTAGTAGAGTGGCAAAAAAGGTCGGGCAGCGTACTTGGGTGACAGGGAGGGCAGAAGTAATGTTTAAAGGGGGCGGTTCATTCCAGGCCAGTATGAAAACATGGAAGTACTTACTATCGTTCAGGGACAGTGAGTGGTCTGGTGTGGCTTTGGAGCTTGGACTGTATGTCACAGGAAATGAGACTAGAGAAGGACAGGAGGAGCAGTTTTTCTGAAGCCTTAAATTCATTCAGTCACTTAATTTTTCATTCATCATGCATTGGCTTAGTACTCACTAGGCACTAGGCATTGGGGATACAAAGATGATTCAGATGTGGTTGGGCCTTACCTGAGGAAATCAAAGACGTTTGTTTCATCTGTCACCTTGTAAGGATCTAGAGAACATCACTGAAGAGAAAGAATCACAGAATGGTGAGAGCTGTGGGGGCAATAGAAGGAGCATGTAAGCCCCTCTGGACTTAATCCTGTACTGCTTACAACAGCTTCCACCCTGACCCAGACTCTCACTGGTTTCTGCCCTCCTAACCCTTTCCTCTCTTATTTCCTTCCTCTTCACAGCTAACTCCTAGAAGCAGTTTTCTGCTCTCAAAATCTTCACTCCCATTCACTCCTCCACCCGATTGGCTTCTGCCCCCAACACTGCTAGAAACCGCTGTCACCAGGATCAGCAACGATGTCCTCGTGGCTAATGACAGTGGGCTCTTTGGTTCTCATCTTACATAACCTGTTAGTATGGATGGTGGTTCACTTTTTTATTGGAATACTCTTGGTTTCACTAATATCTACTTTCTTAATTTGCCTTCTACCTCTTTTGTTGCTCCTTCCCAATCTCTTTGAGTTTCCCTTTCGTCTGGCTGGGTCTTGAAAGTTGATGTCTGTTAAAGTTCTGTCCTAGGCTCTCTTCTCAGTTGATGTGTTCTCCCTGGTTTGTCTCATTCATTCTCGGGGTTTGGTTGCCTCCTGCCTGCTGATGACTTTTAAATCTCTGCCACCATTCCTATCTCTCACCTGAGCTCCAGGCCCACAAAGCCAGCTATCTATATGACATTTCTATCTAGATGTCCTAAGTTTCTCAAGCTCAATATGTCTAAAACTGAGCTCATTATCTTTGTCTCCCAAATTCCCTTTCTCGGTCTGGGTCTTCCTAGGTTGGAGTTCCCCCCCTACCTGCAGGCTGTCCTGGGCCACTAGCTTCAAAGAACCTGCATACTTAAAAGAAGCAAGTCAAAGGGAAAGTGAACCTCAGGAGACCAAATCCATAGAGTCCATGTCCCAGGGAAGCTGAAGTGGGTACCCAACCTTTGTCCTGATGACCCAGTTCTTGTCCGTGAGTGTGCCCATCCTCATAGCTTCTCCCTTGTGGAGGAAGTGGGTGGCAGGGCAGAGAGGTGCCTGTGCTTCACCTGGCCTAGAGCTGAACAAGAAGGAGCTGCTTTCAGAGCTGGTTGCTGCATAGAGGTCCAGGAAGACCAAGGTTTCTCTGAGCTTCAGTTTCCTCACCTGTAAATAGGGATAATGTGAGGGTAAATGAGATAATATGTAGGAGCACTCTCGGAAAGCTGCACATAGTAGGCCATCATTCACTACTCATCAACTCTGAAGAAAGTTCATTTTGGAGAAGCTAATTGAATTGCCCAAGGTCACATAGTTAATAAGGATCATGACCGTGATTGGACCCCAAAGTTAATGAGTTTTTCACTAAATTAGAAACATCAGTGGTAAAAAAGAACACAAGGAAAAACTTTGTTGTTTGTTCAAATATATAATTCCTGCCATTTCTCCTTAGCTTGTAGCTACAGGAGGGGAAAAGAGTCTAAAAATATGTGTTGGCACCAATTTCTATTTTTGATATGGGTAATTAACAGCTGAAAACAAAGCTGTTAATTGGCACTCTTATCAACGGGTGGTCTTTCATGTGGGTGTTTAGATGTGAAAAACAGTGATGTCACAGAATCTCTGTTTGTTTTCTACTGGCCAGTTCACCCTGGTCGGTCCTGTCCCAGAGACTTCTGGACGGCTCTGGGCAGCAGATGCTGCAGAGCAGGCTGAGTCTAGGTTCCAGCCTTCCCTTCGTCAGCCTGTCCACTGACCCGTGTGGTGGGGCACTTTGCCCAAGCATTCACCATAGCCACCAAAGGGTGTCTTAGCCTCTTTCCTTTTTTTTTTCCTTTTCATTGTGGTAAAATATATAGAACATAAAATTAGCCATTTTAAGTGTACAACTCAGCGGCTTTACATTCGTAATGTTGTACAACCAGCACCACTATTTCCAAAACTTTTTCATCAACCCCTTCCTTTTTTTAAAAAAAAAGATTTATTTATTTTATTTATCGCCCCCTTGCTGCTTGTGCTGCTGTGTCCATTCGCTGCGTGTCTTCTCTGTGTCTGCTTATCTCCCTCTTGCTGTGAGGTCTTGCCGCATCAGCCCACGGCGCCCTGCGAGCCGGCCTGCCCTCACAAGGAGGCGCCGGGAAGCGAACCCGGGGCCTCCCATATGGTAAACGGGTGCTCTATCCATTGCGCCACACCCGCTTCCCTAACCCCTTCCTTTTTGAACCTTTAATATTTGCTAACTCAGTTCTGCTCAGATTTCTGCGGACCACCTCTCTGGCAGTGGGGCTGTCTGGTGCTGGGGTGGGAGCAGGCCAGGCATACTGGTTTGGCCTTGGGCCATGTGACCTTGGGCAAATCACGCCCCTTCTCTGGGCCCCAGCCCCATACTTTGTAAAGTAAAAGGACTGAACATAATGAGTTGAGATTCTTTCTTGCGCTCTCACTCTGTGATCCTTTCCTAGAGATATTTTCTGAGCCCCTGCAAGGGACAAAGATGAAGACCTGATCCCTGCCCTTGATGAACTCAGTCTAGTGGAATTCACAACTCCACTACTTCTTGATAGGCAAATAATCTGCCTCGGTTTTTGTATTTGAAAAATATGAAGAGTTATTGTGAAGATATAGATAACTTATAAACATACTTGTTTTTTGTTTTTTTTTAGGAGGTACCTGGGATTGAAACCGGGACCTTGTACATGGGAAGCAGGTGCACAGTCACTGAGCTACAACTACTCCACAATAGCTTATAAACAAACATACCGCTACTGTATAAACACAACACGATACTTTTCATTTTCAAGCTCTGACTAAGTGGTTACTATTAATATTCCAGTTGCTTCTCTGGCAGCTGTGGAGGTTTGTGATGAACCAAGCCCTCCCTGCTCCCCCCTCCACCCACCCAGTGAGTACATCTGGACGTCTCTGGCCATGTGCCTTATAGCCATATCTCTGTAGGTAGCTATCCTTCCTGGAGACAGAGTCTGTGTGTGACCTTGGAGTCATTGCACCCGGCCCTAACTGGCCCAGCACATTAGCCTGCCCAGAGGAATCAGCTTGTTTGAGTTGGTGACAGGAGCTTTCATGGGATGGCCTCTGGTGGAGTTTATGACCAGCTTTGCCTTTAACATACACTCATTACAATAACTCTGAAAGCAAAATGAAAAGCAATGCCCTTCCCACCCAAAGCTTCTCAATTTGAAGCAAAGCCAGCCAGATATCATGGTAGAGAAGGGGCTGACCTGGTCCTCACTTCCCTCCCTGTGCCCCGAGTCTGTCCTCACACATCCTCTCCTCCCTGTCCCATCTGCATCCACTTCTCTTCTTCCTTCAGTCACATGCAGATCTCCTGTCCTAAAAACAATCTCTTCTTCCTTTTTGTTTTTTAAACAATCTCTTTTTAACCCTACTAATTCCATTTGCAAGAAAGAGGTAGCCAGGAAAGTAGAGAGCTTTGGGGTTGGAGTTAGGAGACCTGGGTTCAATTCCTGTCTGTGCCACTTACTGGTTATATTCGTTTCCTGGGGATGCCATAGCAAATTATCACAAACTTAGGTTTAAAACAACAGAATTTTTTTCTCACAGTACTGAAGTCCAGAAGTCTAAAATCAAGGAGTCGGCAGGGCTGCATTCCCTCCAACCCTCTAGGGGAGAACTCTTCTTTCCCTCTTCCAGCTTCTAGGGTGGGGTTTCTTAACCAGAGGTCCGTGAGCTTGAATTGAAATTCAAAAAAACATTGTTCTCGCGGGGACGTGTTGGTGCAGGTGTGATGTATTTATTAAATAATGCACAGTATAATGTGGACTTAGTAAGGGGTCCAAGGTTTTCACCTGACTGGCAAAGGGGTCTGTGGAACAAAAAGGTTAAGAATACCTGTTCCAGGGGTTCCTGGCCTTCCATGGTTTGTGGCAGCGTAACTCTAATCTCTGCCTCCATCTTCACGTGGCCTTCTTTCTGTGTCCTCTCCTTTTCTTATTTTTTTTTTTAAATGTTTACCTCATTGCTTTTTTTTTTTTTTAAAAAAAGAGTTATTTATTTCTCCCCCCACTCCCTTGTTGTTTTGTGCTCACTGTATGCTCTCTGTGTCTGCTTGTCTTCTCCTTAGGTGGCACTGGGAACCGATCCTGGGGCTTTCTGGAGTGGAGATAGGCGCTCAGTCTCTTGTGCCACCTCAGCTCTCTGGTCTGCTGTGTCTCTTATTGTCTCTCTTCTGTGTTTCTTTTTATTGTGTCATCTTGCTGCACCAGCTCTCCGCACGGGCCAGCACTCTGTGTGGGCCACCTCTCCACTCGGGCCAGCTCACCGTGCAAGCCAGCTTGCCTTTCACTAGGAGGTCCCAGAATCAAACCCTGAACCTTCTATATGTAGACGGGAGCCCAATCACTTGAGCCACATCCGCTTCCCCTCTTCTTTTCTTATAAAAACAATCAGATATTGGATTTAAGGTATACCCTAAATTCAGAATGATTGTATCTTGAAATCTTTAATTATATCTGCAAAGACCCTCTTTCCAAATACCATGACATTCTGAGGTTCCAGGTGGACATGATTTTAAGAGGCACAATTCAACCCATCCACTGGCTTATGTGACCTTTGACAAGCCGCATAATCTCTCTGAGCCTCTGTTTCCTCCTGTTTAGAATGGACTTAATTTCTGCCTATTCTACAGGGTGTTTGTGAAGTCAGCACTCCTAGCAGAGCCTTTGGTATATAGTAGGTGCTGATAAGTGAGCTTCCTTCCTTGGGTTCTGTGACACTGTCATCCTATCACCTTCCCCAGCTCTTCTCTTCTTCTCTGTCCACTTGTCCCCTGACCATGGTGCCCTCTGAGCTCTTCCTTCTGTCCTGCCCAGGACCTCGTCTATTCCAGCCCAGTAGACACAGCCCGCAAGGTGCTGATCGTCCTGAGGACCTTCCTGAGGAGGAATGAGGATGTACAAGTGGGTGGTCTCATCCGAGGCCACTTCCTGCTGATCCTACAGCATCTGCTGGTGGAGCACGGGTCCTCCCCTTCAGAAGGTCAGTCTGCAGGCCCTAGGGGCCATGTTTTGACCAGAGAGTCTGACTGGGCAGGCAAGAGTGGGCATCTCTGTCCTGGATAGGTCTACTCCAGGAGAATCAGGAATTTCCCCTGCAGAAGGAAAATCAGGTCATATGGCATCAGGCTAAACATCACCTCCTTTATGTCATTGGAAGAGGGGGCACACGACATGCCTGGTTGTTGTGCAAGTGTGTGTGGTGTGAGTGTGTTGAATTATATTTAACGTCTATGTGCTTAATGTGGGTGGGTGGGTGTGATGTATGCATGTGCGCGAAGCTGTTTGCCACAAGAATGGCAGCCCCCAGTTGGGGAGAAGAAAGCAGGAAATGTGTGGGGTGGGGCACAGGGTAAGGAGCAGCAGCCAGCAGGGAGCAGGAGGGGACGGACTTGTAACGTGTTGGAAGCCCCCAGGAAGATCCAGGAAGATAGTTTCCAGATCTGAAATGGGGCTCCCTGGGTCAGGGAAGCTTGAAGTTTGGTGTAGTGTGAAGAGACTGAGAGTTGAGATTGGGTTTTGTTTTGTTTTGTTTTTGTTTTTTCTTCCTATTTTCAGAGAAACTGATCTTTTTTTTAGAGTTAATTTTTTAAAGCAGTTTTATTGCGCTGTATTCACATACCATACAATCCATCCAAAGTGTACAGTCAATGGCTTTTAGTATAATCACGGATTTGTGCATTCATCATCACAAAAAATTTTAGAACAATTTCATTACTCCAAAAAGAAAAACTCCACACCCCTTAGCAGTCACCTCTCAATCTCTCTATCCTTCCCCAGCCCTACATAACCACTAATCTAATTCCATCTTTATAAATTGATTTATATTTGCATTTTATTTAAATGGAATCATACAAATATAGTACTTTGTGTCTGGTTTCTTTCACTTAGCATAATGTTTGTTTGTTTGTTGCCTGTTACTAACATCTTGTAACACTAACATACATTTGTTCAGTGTCAAAGAAAAACAGTCTTATATATGCAATATTAATATTTCACATGAGGTTTAACTATGTTATACAGCCCCGTGTTACATTTTTTAGCTTTCCTTTTACTAATATACATGACCATAGACTTTCCCTTTCAATTACTGTCATACACATATATTAGCACTGCTAGTTACAAAACACTGTGATGTGCTTTGACTATTTCTATTAATTTCCAAAGATTTACAAACAACCTTTTAGAAGCTGATTTTTTAAATTAAATTTCCAAGTAATTAAGAAAAATGAGAGGAGAGCAGTGGCTCATTTGGCCTAGCCATGACTGAGGACTGGAGGATTAGAGGTAGATCTGAGGGTTTGGAAGAGCTGAGTCCTTCCTTTGCAGGGAAGGATAAGATGCCTTTAACTGATAATACTGTTTAAGAACCATGAGCTTTAGTGGAAACACATAGTAGAAAGGCCATGGGCATTGGATTCAAACCTGGGCTCAAGTCCTGGCCCTGCCACTTACTGGCCCTGGGACCTTTGAGAAGTCGCTCAGCCTCTTTTAGCCTCAGTTGACCTTTGGGATATCTGAGCATCTGATTCCCTGACCAGCCCTCACTGCTCTTCCAGCTTCAGGGAACCTGCCATTGCTGCTGAGCCTCCTCTCCTTAGTGCAGCTGAGGAACGAGTCAGAGCAGGAACTGGACAGCATGGCCATGAAGCTCCTTCACCAAGGTGTGTCAGCTGCCCGGGACAGTGCCTGGGGCCGGGGCCGAGTGGCCATGCGGGTTTACTCTATAAGCACTGGTATTGCTCCTTTCTTCCATCTCTTTGGAAGAAGCTAGGAGTCATTCTGACCCCATGGGTTTCTTGCTAATGGACCTACCAGGGCTACCTCTGCTTGTTCTTTGGAAGTGTTTTAGGAGACTGAAAAAGAAAAAAAAAGGGGGACAGATGTGGCTCAAATGGCTGGACGTCCGTCTCCCATATGGAGGGACCCAGGTTTGATCCCCAGGACCTCCGGGTAAAAAAAAAATCAGTGTGTGATAAGCACATGTTTTGGAGTCAGAAGACCTGAATCTCAGCTTAGTCACTAGCCATGTGACTTTGGGCAAGCACTAACCTCTGTGAGCCTTAGGTTCCTCATAGGTTAAATAACCGCACTTACCTGATCGGATGGTGAAAACTTGACCTAGGAGATGTGGAATGCCAGACACAGTGCCTGGTCTATAGCAGGCCTTCAGTGGGTGCTACCTGTGTAGGTCCATTTTTCCTGGCACAGGTTCAGTTCTCCACCTCATCCCATAGACGATGCAGGATCTGACAATCCAGCTCACAGTTCTCCTGCCCCCTTTGCTACCTCAACCCCAAACCTCATTAGGACCTTTCATTGCTCATTAATGCAGTCACTTAATAGGCAGCACCCTTAGGAAGATTTATTGAGGGAAGGTTAAAATTAATAGGAAAAATGACATGTCTTCAGTATCTGTGGACTTCCGGTTCTCTGGCCACAGATGAGGACAGGGTTTCTTTCCCTGCCTGGAGCCCAGGACTGCATGGAGGAGATCACTATCACTATCACTCTCAGTCTCAGAACAGGTCTCTGGAGACTAGCTGCAGGCTCCACCGCAGCCTGGTGCTGGTCGTCACCAGCCTGTCTGCCTGATCAAGGGTGACACTAAGCTGAGAGGGAGATCTGAGGCTGTGTGTGACAAAATCAGCCTTCAGAGGGCCTCCGACAGGGAGAAATAAAGGGCTGAAACCCACAGTGTAGTAGGCATTTACACATAATCCTTGAGCACTAAGGATAAGGCATAGTGAGCTATAGTCCAGGAGTGGGGGGAGACATCCCAGTGTGATGTGGATGCCAGAAAAATGAATCAAAACTTAGGGGGTAGAAGGTGGCAACTCCCAGGAGCAAAGGGCTATAGTCTCTAGAGCAGGGCTTCTTCACCTTTTTTGGTCCACGGACCCCTTTGCCAGTCAGGTGAAACCCCTGGACCCCTTACTAAGTCCACACTATACTGTGTGTTATTTAATAAATATATCACACCCGCACCAACACGTCCCCACAAGAATAATGTTTTTTTGAATTTCAGTTCAAGCTCACTTGTTAAGAGCCCCTGCTCTAGATGATGGCTTCCATACAGGGCTCCAATGAAGGCTGAAAGAGTGTAGAAGAGGTGTTTAATGTTGCCTGAGAGGTTGAAGAAGGCTCCAGAGGGTGGAACTTTTTAAGCTGAATCTGGGTTGCTGAATAGGAGTTAAGGAGTTAGCGAGGTAGAGGGGGCGTGCGAGAGAAGCCCCTCTAAGCACAGGGAGCTGCACATTGGCCATTGCAGGGGTCCCTTGGGAAGGTAGTAAGTGCCCCGCTGCTGGAAGAAATCAGAGGCTGGATCGTCGCAGGGAGTAGCAATGACTCCTGCTAAGGGTGACAGGTTGACCTAGGCAAACTCTACAGACCCTTCCAGCCTGAATTGTGTGATGACATAAGTGCTGTTTTGTGGTGACTTTTGGTCACTTAAACTTGTTAAATCTGTTTTGGCTAACATGCAGCTGTGGGCTGCTTACCAGATGTTTGTCCAGATGTGAACATGACTTCCATCTATCACTGTATTTCTTTCCATTGGCTGTAATATCAGAGACACTTAGTTTGTCTGAAATGAGCCAGTTGTGGGCCATTATCAGTGAAAAGTGGGAGTGCTGGTGTGTGGCGAAGCCACGGAGAACTGGGGGATAAGGCTCTTGGGGACTCTGGTGTCTTGCAGTGAGCAAGCTGTGCGGGAAATGCAGCCCCACGGACGTGGACATCCTACAGCCCTCCTTCAACTTCCTGTACTGGAGTCTTCACCAAACCACGCCGGGCAGTCAGAAAAGAGGTGCTGAGGGGCCCAGGCTGGGTTAGTGAAGTGGAAGAGTGCCAGGCAGTGCCTGTGGCAAGCCCCCAGCCCATGTACCCAGAGGCCCTAGGGATCAAGGAGTGTGGATTTGAGTCCATCCTCTGCCTTATTAGCTGCCTGACCTTGCCCATGGCACGTCTACTCTCTAAGCCTCCTTTTCCTCATCTGAGGAAGGGAGAGAACAGTACCTCATAGGGCTGATATAAAGACCAAATAGGGTATTTGATGTGAAAGTGCTCTGAAAAAAGGCAAAATCTTTATTTTAGTGTCATTAGAATCACAGAAAGTCACAGCGTGGGGAGCTCTCATGAGTCATGCAGTCCCACTCCCTTATTTCACAGAATAGGAAACTGTGGCCCAAGATCCCAGCATGATGTTGAATGAGCTCTTGAGCCCTCTTTACCCTCAGTTTCTCCCTTTTAAAAAAATCAATTAGGGTCTCTCTGGGTCTGATAACATGTGGTTCTTCAATGACAATGGGACCCTGAGATCCCCAAGCTGATCTTTTCGTTCACTTGTCACACATGCACCAAAGGGTGCTAAGGACGATGGTAGACACTAAGCTGAGGCTCCATGTAACCCACATGCTCCCTGCCCTGCCCCCACCCTACAGCTGCGGCAGTGCTCCTGAGCAGCACAGCCTTGATGGAGCTTCTGGAGAAGATACTGGCCCTTACCTGGGCAGAGGTGGGCACTCCAGGGACCGGGCTTCTCTGCTCTGCCTGGCTGCTCACTGCCTCCTGCTCTGCTCAGCAGCACAGTGGCAGCCTGCAGGTTAGTCTCTAACCTGGGGGTTTGGGGATGCGGTGGCACGCAAAGGAGTGATGAAGGTCCTGAGTTCTGGTTCCAGCTCTGTAGTTTATTATCTCTGTTACCTTGACAAAGTATTTAACCCTCTCTGAGCTTCAGTTTCCTTACCACAAAAGCGGTGGGGAGAGAGCCCAGGATTATTGTCAGGTTAATTAAAATTATTTAGCATGCATGGATTATCTACTGTATGCACAGAAGAATAAAAAATGAATACAGCATGTGCTTCTCTCTTAGGGAAAGCCTGGAACGATAAGTAGAGTTGTACCAGACAGATCATGGAGAAGGGCATTCAAGGCAGAGAGAACAGTATGAGGAAAGGCCCGTGCTTATGCAGGGCTGGGTGGCAAGCTGGGAAGTGCAGTACTTGTGTAAGGAGTTGTCCTT
>JAQZBX010037290.1:0-23851 GCA_029593785.1 Cabassous unicinctus | reverse complement strand
GCATTCAGTCTCTTGTGCCACTTCAGCTCCCTGGTCTGCTGCGTCTCTTATTGTCTCTCCTCTGTGTCTCTTTTTGTTGCGTCATCTTGCTGCATCAGCTCTCCACATGGGCCAGCTTGCCATGCGGGCCAGCTTGCGTTTACCAAGAGGACCTGGGAATCAAACCCTAGACCTCCTATATGGTAAACAGGAGCCCAATTGCTTGAGCCACATCCACTTCCACCAATGTCTTCTTGATATCCTTAATCTCTTTAGCCATCTCATTGAATTTATTAAGGAGGTTTGTTTGAACATCTATGATTAGTTGTCTCAACTCCTTTATGTCTTCTGGAAGCTTATCTTGTTCCTTTAACTGGGCCATATCTTCCTGTTTCTTGGTGTGGATTGTAATTTTTTGTTGGTGTCTTGGCATCTGCCTTACTAAAGTATTTATTCTGGGTACAGTTTCTTTTTAGTTTAGGGTTTTCTTGCCCTTTCTCCCTTCCTGTTTGTGTAGTAGAAGCCAAGCATGTAGTTGGTGCTATAAGCTGTGGAGGCTCAAGCTACCCTTATTGCCCCAGGGACTGATGAAGCTTCTCCCAACTTTCTCCTTTGCCAGGGGTCGGGACAGAGCCACAGCCATCTGTAATAATCCAAGTTGTGCAGGCCTGTACTATAGTTGCCCAGAGAGACTGATGAAGCTTCACGCCCCTTTCTCCCCTGCCTGAGACAGGGATGGAGCTGCAGGTGTGAGCAGCAATCTATGCCACGTGGGTCCAAAATGACCGCAGTTGCCCTGGTAGACTTCTGACTATTCAGTCTGTGCCAGCTCAATGTACCTGCAGTTACCTGGAGAGGCTGGTGCAGGCCTGCCAGCTTCCTCCCTGCTAGAGGTGGGGCTGAAGCCTAGGCTAGGGCTGCAGGCCAATCTAGGTGAGAGAAACCAGTCCCTACTATCACTGTGATTTTCAGTCAGTTCCCCTTCCCCTCATGTTGGGGATGGAGTCAAAATGGCAGCTACTGGCATCTTTCCAACTTGGACAGGTTCAAACTTCAGCTGTTCTTAGGGTTATACTTTAGCCCGCCGAATTTACTAATCAGTAGCTGAAGTTGGTGCCCAACCGTCTCTTCCTCCCCCGTTTTTGGGAAGTGGAGCTTCCAGTTCCAGCTGTGGAATAGCTCCCTAGGCGGATTGTGCTGCCAGTGGAGGATGGGCACTGGCCTCCAGGGCATGGAGTCCTCTACATGAATCTTCTCTGCAGATGCGCAGTCTCCTCCTTCCATTCTTTCAAGGATGTTGCAGGATGCACTTCTGGTCTCCTTGAGCCCCCAAACAGGTGCTTTAGATAGCTCTGGGTGATTACTAACTGCCCTGAAGCATGAGCTGGCTCTAGGAGCTCCTTACTCTGCCACCATCTTGCTGGTTTTGTTATTATTATTATATTATTATATTTTAGGTACTAGGGCCAGGGATGGAACCCAGGACCTTCTATGTGTGAAGATGGCACTCAATCACTGGGCCACATCGGCTCCCTTGAGTTGGTTTTTTTGTTTGCTTATTGTTTTTCTTTTTGTTTTTAGGAGGCACCAGGGATTAAAACCAGGACCACCCATGTGGAAAGCAGGCACTCAACTGCTTGAGCCACATCTACTCCCCTTACCTCTTAAGTGATTTCATCCCATCCCAAAGCTTCAAATATCATCTATATTCTGTTGGCTCTCAATTTGTTTCCCTTTATAACCAAAACTTAACTTCCCACATCTCTATCCAATTCCCTATTCAAGATCTCCACTTTTTTGTTTAGCAGGTACTTCAAAATCATCATAGCCAACACTGAATTAATGCATTTCCCCTCTATGGCAGTGACTGACAGTTGTCCCCAATAACCACACCCTCCATTAGTAATAGAATCTCCAAATTTTAGCTTCATTTAGCCAGAATGAAGACTATAATTGACCAGCCTTCTTTGGGTATGGTCATGTGACTAAGTTCTATCCAAGGGAATATGAATGGAAGTGATTATACTACTTCCAGGACAAACCCTTAAATGAAGAGGCAGGCCCACCTTATCTCCTTTGCTTCCTCCCCACTGGCTGGAAAGCTGACCCAATGGATGTTGTGGAAAATCTTTGACTATGCAGAGAAGGGCAACATTGTGTGGTTCACAGACCAACAGTCTGAAAAGCACTGCTCTAGGGGTCAGTGGCACAAAAAAAAAAATAGTCTGAGTTCCAACTACTTGAAGCCAGTATCTCAGTCCTGGACTTCTAATATGCTGGGAAATTACATAAAAGAGAACTTAACATGAATCTTGTTTAAGCAAACTAAGCTGTATCCTAACTAATATTTACTCCTAATCTTCTCCCTCTCATTCATTATTCCCCTTATCATAAACTTTTCCCATCTCAATTTGTATCATTCTTGTTTTCTCTCTTCTCATTTATAGCCAAGCCATCACTGTGGCCTATTGGCTTTACCTCCAAAATATATCCCAAATTTGATCTCTTTTTATAAGACATACTGCCACACATAGCAGCCAGAGACACAGGCTGTAAATCATAAATCATATCATATAACCACTGCCTCCCCGCAAATAGCTTTCTATTATAGTGAAGAATAAAATTTAAAGGCTTTATTTTGGCTTCCAAGATCCTACAGGTTCTAGACGTTACCTCTCAACTTGGCTTATCCATCACAGTCATTTGATCTTATTCTAATCCCGTAAAAATGTCAAGTATAGAACTACCATATGACCTGGCAATCCCACTAGTAGGTATATACCCTGAATAATTCAAAGCAGGAACCCAAACAGATATTTGCACACCAATGTTCATAGTGGCATTATCATAATTGCCAAAAAGATGGGAGCAATCCAAGTGTCCATCAACCGATGAATGAATAAATAAAATGTGGTTTTGTTTATAAAATGGAATATTATTCAGCTGTAAAAGGAATAAAGTCCTGATACATGCAACATGGATGAACCTTGAAGACATTGTGTTGAGTGAAATAAGCCAGACACAAAAGGACAATTATTGTATGAGCTCACTGATATGAAATAATTAGAATAAACACACTCATAGAGTCAGAATTTAGAATATAGGTTATCAGGGGACAGGCTGGGGCTAGGGAATGGGAAATTAAGGCTTAAAATGAACCAGGTTCCTGTTTGGAATGATGAGTAATGTTTTGGTAATGGATGGTGGTTTTGTGAACAACACTGTGAACACAATTAGCACTGAAATATATATCTGAATGTGATTAAAAGGGGAAATGTTAGATTGTCTATATAACACTTAAAAAAATACGTGGAACTACACTATTCAAACAGGGAACCCTAAATTAAACCATGGACTTTAATTAATAATACAATTATAGGGAAGCGGATGTGGCTCAAGTGATTGGGCATACGTCTACTATATGGGAGGACCCGGCTTTGATCCCCGGGACCTCCTGGTAAAAAGGCGAGCAAGGAGCCAGGCCCGCGTGGTGAGCAATGCAGCAAGATGATGATGCAACAAAAAGAGAGACGCAGGGGAGAGTCAAGGCAAGACGTGCCAGAAACCAGAAACAGGTGGCACAAGTGACAGTGTGCCTTTCTCTCACATCAGAGGTCCCTAGGATCGAATCCCGGTGGAGCCTGGAGGAGGAAAATGAGAAGAGGAGGCAAGAAACAGACACAGATCACCCAGTGAATGGACACAGCAAGCAGGGGGTGGGTGGGTGGAGAAAAAAGAATAGTACAATTATAAAACTGTGCCATCATCAATTGTAACAAATGTTCCACACCAATGCAAGGTGTTATTAATTGTATATGGGAATCCTGTATTTTATGCATGATTGTTCTGTAAACCCACAACCTAATAAAGAAAAAAAATATTTTAAAATGTTTTCAGTTTTAACTTTTGATATGGTAAATAATGATAGATATAACTCATATAAACATAATCTATTTGGGGTCCTCAATAATTTTTTAGGATGTAAAGCGATCCCTATTTTTCAGCTTGGCTCACACAAACCTAGCTTATTTCTTTACCCCCAGTGCTTAATACGCTTGACAATAATGAATATTTTTATTGCACATGACAAGATTGTTGCAATGAAACTGAAGTCTGAGAATTGGTTGAAGAGTTGATTAAGGGGACCATGAGTTATTAGTGTTAATTCATTTATGCTATGAAAATTTCAGCATAAATGATAAAGAACTTCAATCATCAGTCATATTTCTTCAACAACAAAAAAAACCCTCTGAATATCTTTGTTTCCTGAGATTAGCATCAGAAACTATTGATACAACAGGGCAAAAGGAATAAAACCTAACTATTGCTGGTTGACACTGGAGACACCTATCTATGTGAATCTGAGTTTTTGAAATATTGTGACACAATGAACAGCTCCTTGGATGTTGTTGAGAGAGAAAACTTTAAGTAAGTGCTACCCAATCTTTAATTGAGCAACGATAATTTCCTGCATCATTTTGTTTAGCTCAAGACTTGCTTAAGTCCTGTCTGTCCTGATTTTAGCTCTGGTTAACAGAATCATTCTTGAAGCTTGAGACTGACATTTCAAGAGGCAGTTGCTGGTGATATATCTCTGAGAAGATAAAAGGATGTTGACACATGTGCAAAGAGAGACAAAACAGTAAAATAGGGCCTTTTAGAAAAGTTTGTTAGATAAAAATGAAGGCTAAAAACATTTGTAAGGATATAATCTTAATCTATTTGTTGGGGGTGGTAGGCTCATGTTAAATTTACACCTACTCTATATCTTATAAACATGAAATTGTCCTTGCTGGATTAATTGTAAAGAATCTGCTTTAATACATCTAGACTTCCAAGTTTAATGTTTACATACTAATTAGTTGTTATGGAAAGCTGCATTCAGACGGGTCTGTGATGGCTTTCGTAGAAAGCATCTTTCCCTTTGACACTGATTGAATGAATGAATGACTTTAGAACAGATTCAATTCTTTAAAACGAATGAGAATATTTTCAAAGCTAATAGAAATAATGAAATTCAAACCCATTAATCATCAAGAGTGTGGAAGGCTATAAATAGTATAGGATCAGACATTTAAGAGGTAAAGCCTCTGAGATCACAGGGACTTTACTGCAATTTTTTTCTAAGTTTAAATTTCCTAGAAATAAGCAACTTATTGCTTATTCAAGAGAATGACACCCCCCCTTTTTAATGTACTGATATGAAACTATTCTTAAAACTACACATACCGTTCTTCTCGTCTACAAATTTCTTGCTTCCCAGACATTGTCCCTTCCCCTCCTGCCTTTTGTCATTAACTCCTTGATGGCTTAAAATAGTTTCTGTAATCTAATCCTTAATAACATCCATTTTAAAGCATATATAAACAGTTAAATAAGCAAATATAAAAACTTGTTGAAATGTTTACTGTACACAGTCCATTTGTTTGGGAAAAGATATGTAAACTAAAATTCCCTCTAATAAACTAAAGGGAAAAGATTGCACTGATAAATCTAGTTTATAGAAAATCTGAGCATGAGAAATATTCATGGTTGGTGTTTTGGGAACTGTTTTGTGGAAAAAATAAGCTACAAGTTGAGTACCCAAACTGAGAAAACCACCCGATGAAATGGCAGGAAGCAAAGAAACTTATTTTATTAGAATTCCTAATTCTGGGAGGAAACAAGAATTGCATATCTATTTAATGAAAACTTGTGGTTTCAATGGGAATTAAGCTAACCATACACATGTACACAACATATGACAAACTTTAGATTGAATCATTAATGTCTCCAGGAAATTACGTTTTTCACAAATTCTGGTATTTTGAATAACACAAGTATCACACAGATACTGACATCATGATCATGCCAGAGAAACTTCATCAATTTTACACATATATGGGTATAATGAACTTGAGTATCTGGATGGATATATTCCAGGTCATAGAGCTTGTTTTCAGTACAGTTTCCTTGTCCAGCTCCTTTTGGGTAATATATGTCTGCTCAAATAAATTAACATTAATGGATATTATTCCCTCAAAACAAATGTCTATTTGCCCCCATATTCTAGAGGGGAAAAAAGGAATAACCAAAGAAGTGTAATTACAATCTAATTCCCTATGGTTTTACAATCTCTATTTCTGAATATCTGGCCCTATACTGTGCTTATATAAATGTTTTTTCTTATAACTTAAAGTTCTCTTTATGGAATGTCTTTAGTAAAGGCTAAGAAATCTTATAAAGAAACAGCTTAATAAAGAATGTTAGCATTTTATTAAGCAAAAGATGCTTCCTTCTCTTCCCACAAAAGCCAAACAGAAAACGAAGAGTGTTACTAACATTTTCTATTTATTTCATTAATAAAAAGTGCATAGTACAAGCCCTTTATCCCAATCCAAGTACTCAGTAAAAGATTAACAATAAACCCTGGATGGCACAGACATGATTTGTTTGGCATGATTTAAACATTTAAAAACAGCATTTAACATTTAGTACATCACATGACCACTTTTGCTTTTAACAAAGTAATCATCAGACATAGTAACAAATACTTTGATTTTTCATTTAGAAATATTATAATGTTAAGACTAAACCTACTATTGCAACAAAAATTTAATCCTTTAACTGCAAAATCTCTTCATTTTTCTTTCAAGTTGCTGTGTTGTGTCTTAAGCTGAACTAGTCAAAATTTAGCACAATATTCATTTAGAGTGACAGACGTTCATTTAGAGTGATAGACTTCCACAGTTCCTTTGAAAATTTAAGATATCTATAATTTCATAAACACTATCACATCACATACCATAAAGATACTATAAGTAACCATGGAATAAAGCTGTACTCAAAAATATGACCTACTGACCACTGGATCAGGGTTGTATAGATACATGATAAAATATTTTACTATAAGCATATCCAATGTTAACTTTATCCATATGGAAGGCAAAAAAAAAAAGTTATTTTTCATAAAAGAACATTAAATAACTGAAAAGTATAGTAAACTCTAAATGGCATTTGTGCAATGTTTAAGAGCCAAAGATGAGTTTTAAAATGTGGAGCTTTATTTTTTTCCAGATTATTTTCAAAGGATTTTAGCACAGTTCAGGTGAATGTTTACAAAGCCAAGTAATGATTTAATAGTGTTCTCAATAAAAAGGTCACATGTAGAAGCTTTAAGAATTAAATAGAATAATATAAATTACTAGTTAGGCTAACAAGAATACTTTATGAGCAGCACACCATCTTTTCAGAAATGCAGGGAAATTTTACAAACAAAAAAAAAACAAGACTTCACTATGATAAGAACTTTTATTACTAATTAAGTAGATGGTCCACATAAGAAAAGGCTAAAATCCTAGAATATCAATTAAGTGTATGTGACAGAGATGAAAGACTAGAAATAAGAATCCGGATTTCCAAGTCTCTAGCTAACACTACACATTCTGTTTCCACTTTATAGTCATTTCTTAAACCAAAACCAATTCTCAAATTATTTGTGAGCCATAAAGTCAGTGTACATATCAGTATATTTGCCAAAGATTTGGCTTTCAAGAAGCTTAGAGAACAGACTGTTAGAATAAATGGGCAAGTCTTCAAAGTTCAGGGGGCAAGGCAGAAAAAGAAAATGCTATTGGATTTTGCTCCATCTTAAGCTATTCCTGCCCTTTCTGCCTTAAATACTTTACCAGCTCTAGAGGTGGGAAGGCTTCCAGTAGGTCTTAGCAAGAGGAAAAACTTTTCATCTTGGGAAAAGGCAGACAACAAACACCTCCATTTTCCCAAAATTAAATGATTATTTAAAAAGCTTGGTACACTGTATAGAAATCAACATTCTCTCCCGTAATTCTGTGCATCTGGGACTATAGAAATGTTACTGTCTCCTCTGCCCCACACCTTCAAATTAATATTCTCAGGTCACAACAATAAGTCTTCCCAAAGGGGACTTTCCGGAAAAGCAACCTATTTCCTTGGTTCATATTTCCTTCTTTTTGTTATACAGGATTTGACTTACCTGTGTTATGGTACCCTTCTATTAGTACAAATAATTAAGTGGGTTATATTATTTCAGAAGTTCAGCACAAAGTCAAGATGCACAAGGAGGAATGCAAGCAGTTAATATTGGATTATGTAATGAAATGATGCCATTACAATGTTTTTGGTCTAGAATGTAATCATAGCGAAGGGAAAAAAAAACCTCCATGAGTGTCACACAATTGTATCAGACTCTATTAAACAGTACAATGATATAGAGAACTTTATTCAATTCACAAAAGTAATTTTTCAGATCTATACAATGAAAAGCTAGACTGATCGAGGGGAAAAAATTCTTACGTCAATAGCAAAATATCTTTTAGCCCCTATAAGTCACCTGCAATCACTTGCTAGGAAAAAATTCCATAGCTATATAGGTCGTGCAGGCATTTTTTTTTCAAACTGAGCAAAACAATTCAACTTTTGCTTTTTCTTATATTTCAGAACTACTTATATTAATTCTCCTTCCCACACCAATCCATCCCCCCATTACCAAGACAGGAATGAGATAAGGGGTGAGAAAAAGAACCTTAATTGTTTCTCATTTTCCTCCTTTTCCCTTGGAGTAAACAAAGAATTCATTAAAAAAAAAATTTAAAGTCAGAAGGATAACAAGAGACTCAAATTTTTTTCTTCAAAATAAAAAGAGTAAATAAGTAAATGGGCATTCAGATGTCAGTAAACAAGCAGGCCACATACAGTTTCTTTTTTTTTTTTTACACAGTTTTAAGATAATTTCATTTTAACAGGGAAGTGTTAGAATAGAAAAGAAGCTTCCTGAGAGGCACTCATTTTAACAATAAATTATAGCTTAAATTATTATTGTATTGATTATACCCGGCAAAGGCAGAGTTAGTTTTTTCTTCCTTTCATGAACCCTTGTAAGGCTAAAATACAGTGGCTTATAAATGTCATATAATGGACTGGTAAACATCCATCATATCAATCAATCATGTTTATTTAAAGTTTTTTTAACATTTGACACTTTTTAATGGGTATAAAAAACTTAGTAAACAACCATTTCATTTCTTCTCTTCTCCTATCCTAATCACATAAGCCAGTTGTAATAGATGATACAGATTTCAGCTGTAATTTGTAAAACAGTCAATGGCTGCCACAGCCCCGAAAATAAGAGAAAACTTGTACTCACAAATAAACTATCAAGGTAAATGTAAATACAGTGTGGTTCTAATTTTCATTCATACAATCTCAGACAAGTCCAAATCACTTTATAAACACCTTATGCAAAAAAGCAAGTTTTAAACCTATCAAAACTATTTGAAATATTTAATTGCAAAGATTTCAAATTTCCTTCAATCAGGCCAGAAATCATCCCAAAAATTATGATCACAGTTACAAATAGAATGAATGGAATGTTTCCGTTTAGGACAACCAAAAAAAAGCCCCATGTAACTTTTTTTAATATCATTTACTGAAATATACTGTAAATAGGAATGGTGATAACACAGGAAGCAAAAATAAGCTTGCAAGTGAAATTTCTAGAAGCTCATGAAAACAATACCATCCCATACTGCAGATGCAAAAGTAAAAACAATTATAATGGAGTTAAGAGTACTCTGGTCATCTTCGTTCATTTGGTCGTGCAAGGTATATTTTCACTTCCCGTATCACAAAGTTAGTCCACAGGAGGGGCTGGTGGATCTTGTCCCTGGCATTAAAAAGAGATAAATTATTGAAACTAACTTCTTAAATCCCAGTGCAACCAATCTAACATATATATGAGCAGCAATGTATGAAGAGCAATGCCCTCTACACGCATCTGAAAGTATATACTTATTTGGACTTTTCATATGTTTGCACACAGAGGAACAGTGGATTAACACTATGATACTCTAACTTTTGTCCCATTCTTACCTGTGGTATAAAAAAAGGGAAACAAGGTAATAGTGATATGACCTGGGTGAGATTGCTCTCTCTGACAGCTCTAGGGATGGTCATTAAAACAATAAAGGTATTTCATTCCTCTTGCTAAAGTGAATCCTTGACCACAGACCAATCTAAGTGAAGCTAGGGACTTTTGCTTGTTTTTCACTACAAAATTTTGATGAGGAAGCATGTGGCTCCAGTTGTTACTGGAGCCATCCTGTGGCTACAAGGAGAGCCAACTTTGGAATAAAACTGATAGTACAAGGAAAGAAACTGGGTCTTTGATGACACTGTTAAACATACTGAATCAATCATTCCATACAACTACCCTACACCTCCGGATTTTTTGATTGCATAAACTAATATAATAAAGCCACTTATTGTTTAAATGTTTGAGTTGCTTTCTGTTCCTTGTGATAGAAAGCATCTGAACTGTAAAAGAAAGATCAGACCATACAGGAATCTTCTGGAAGATTCTATATATTTACCTTGACATTCTATATGTTGCCCTAGTAGAGGGTGATCAAATTTTCTACTTGGAATTAGAGTCTATAAATTTTCTTGCCTATTCCTAGAGCCTTGGGTCTACTATTCCTAGAACTGCTGGCCAATAATGAACTAAGGTAAGGTCTAAGAAACTGTTAATTTGCATTTCTGTCATCTAGAAGAGTTTCTAAGTCAGTTGAAGTGTAGCTCCAAACACTGAAGAAGATGCTCTTTGATATGAAAACAATAAAGCTGCACAAAGCAAGTAAGAGAAAAGGTTAAGGAAGAAACACAAGTTCTGTCAAGTGCCTGGACAGAACTTTTCAGGAGTAATGCTTCCATAACTTGTTGAGCTGCCTTTTTCTGCTATTTTATTTTTTTGAATTTGTTAAAAAAAAAAAAGAAATTAATCTAACTTTCTATACCAACAACACAAGGTTGTGTAAAGGAAGCGATTACTTAAAAAATTCCACACAGTGAAAGTTGTCAGAGAATTAGTGGGATAATTTTGTATTCAACAAGTGAATCCATACTGGAAAGATTTTTAAAGAGAAGATATCCAAATCAGTGGAAAAGAAAAAAACAAAAAAAAAAACAAAAAAAAAACTGGTTAAGAAAGGATTAAAATAACTCATTTAACAGCTGTTTCATTAAAAATGGTACTAAAAACTCCCTGTGGGATTGCTTTATCATATTCCATTTAGAAGGTTCTAAAAATGGTTATAATCTTGACTATCAAGATTTATCAACATGAATAATTCCTTTTGCCAGTTCAGGTGATCTACAGAGAATACAGAACTTAAAGAAATGGTGTGAGAGAAATAGGATGGGAAAAACAAGAGGAAAACAGGATTTAGCCCAGACAGGCTCTGTGGCTCTACTGCATTTAAAAATAGCTGGGACAAGAAGGGAAAGAAAAGAGGGGAAAAAACATTTGAGCTAGTGCTTAATTAAGAGAGTTTAGGGAACTGAAAGCATGAGAGGCAAAGGCTCAACTGTGAGGTAGATAGCACTGGGGAGCAGAGAACTGGGATTTGAGATATACTGTTGTGGGTTATGAACAGGATCATTTTTTATATTTCTCGTTTGAGTAAAGACTGGAATTTTATTTTAAAATTATTTTGAGCTTCTGGTCTGTGCTTCTACATATAACTCCATGCAGACTAAGCCATTGAGGCTCCAAGATTTACTAGGGACTGCATGAGTTAAATCTTTTGCTAATTTTGATATTTCAGTCAAAACCAACTCCTTCCTCTCCCCAAGCCACACTGCTCTCCCCATCCAAAAAGGATTTATAATCCACAACACTTACATTGTGAGGACTAGTTGGTTTTCCAGGTAGGTTGGATCCTCTTAGATTTGGAGGTCTCAGTAAGAACAAGATCACTGCAATAACCATCCAGGCCATCAAGATCATAGTAATACTGATGCCATTATCACCAGAAGGTCCTGGTACTAATGAAAAAAAAAAGTCTTTATAATAAAAACTGTAGCATGGTTATTATATTGTTCAGTAAACATAAAAATGAATTACAGTGTTTAAAATGTCCACTTCAAAAACTGTATTAATAATTTAAAGTAGCACATTTAAGAAGTATTACATCTTCAATTTCCCTTTCCTCCAGTAAGAAAACCTAAATGGTAAATGATGTTAAGTAGTCATAAACCAGAATAAGCCAAAGTCTATTAAATGAAAATTTTAATAGTGCAGTAGTTCTTAATATTTTTTGGGTGGTTAACACACCCTTTTGAGAATCTAATAAAAATTATGGACTTTTCCCACCATTAGAATCCATGTATACATATTCACAAAATTTTGTGGAAGGTTCATGAATCCACAAAGCCATCGATCAATCCAGAGATTTACTGAGTTCTACAAAACCTAGTTAGACCCCCTGAAACACAGTAAAGATATTTTCCTTTAGAAAAAAATTCTGTACCTTAATTACATAAGTAACAAGAACAAATATAAAAGGATGTAAGGAAAAAAAGAACATCTGGGTTGCATAAGATACAAATTAAAAGATTTCTTTAGTGATATTCTCAGTCAAGGTGATATTAATTTGGTCTTGTTTTTCACAAAAAAAGGTAGATTCAGATCTAGGTATTTTTAAAGTCTATGTATTTATCAAGAGAAAAAAATCAGGTTTGTGTGTGTGTGTCTGTGTCTGTGTCTATACATGTGTGTACGCAAGGAGGTATTAGTTTTTCTCAAGCTTCTTATTTAATTCTGAATAACAAGTGCCTGGCCATGAGATAAGCTTACAAACGTCTAATAAATAAAATACAGGTTTTGTATTATGGTTTTCAGAAAACTCAATTGTCAGAAATGAAAATCATAGAAGATGAGATTTCTAGAGGAAAGCATAGTATGTCTAGGTGGTTACTAAAATAGCCTGTCAAGACTCAACTGTCCAAAACTGGGAAATGTTTTACTGTCTATTACGTTACCACAATAAAAATTTAAACAAAAATAAAAAATAAATGTATTGAGGTCAAAAGGTAAAATATTTTTATCATACAATAAAAGTCCAAATACTTCACATCAAAGGTTATATGACTAAAATAAATGAAAGAAATAGTTAATGCCTTACAAATGACAAACTTTCAAGTATCTGATAAGCCAATGAATATATGAGTGAATTCCACAGTCTTTCAATTACAATGAAATATTTTTTTTTTTTAGGAGGTACCAGGATTGAACCCAGGACCTCATACATGGGAAGGTGGTGCTCAACCAGTGAGCTACATTCACTCCCCAATGATAGCTGATTTTCTCATTTTTGTTTTTAGGAGGTATTGGGGATTGAACCCAGGACATCGTGCATGTGACGTGGGCGCTCAATCACTTGAGCTATATCCGTTCCCCTGAATTTTTTTTTTTAAGATTTATTTTATTTATTTATCTCTCTCCACCCCCTCGTTGTTTGCATTTGCTATGTCTGCTTGTCTTCCCTGTCTCTTTAGGAGGCACTGGGAACCAAACCTGGGACCTCTGATTTGGGAGGGAGGCACCTAATCACTTAAGCCACCTCCATTCCCTGCTTGTTGTGTCTGTTTCTCCTCATGTGTCTCTTGTTGCATCATCTTGTCGCGCCAGCTTGCCATCCTGCTCACCCTCTTTAGGAGGCACCGGGAACCTCTGCTCCCTGCTTTGTTGTCTCTCTCATTATGTTTTCCTTCTTGTGTCTCTTGTTGTGTCATCTTGCCACACCTGCCTGTCACACTAGCTCGCTGTCTTCTTTAGGAGGCACCGGGAATGGAACCATGGACCTCCTATGTGGTAGGCGGAAGCCCAATCACTTAAGCCACATCTGTTTCCTCCCCTGAATTTTTAAAAAGTACTTATTGTATCGAAATTTAAATAAACTATATTTTTACTTTTTACAAATTACCAAATTTTACTGTCTTTACAACTATCAATGGAATAAAGTATACCTAAAATATTTTTTAAAGGCACTTTAGGTAGCTATTCTTAAAACATATTTCTACTACAGTGAATATCATTTACGCTATCTACCCTGAGAGCACTGATGTAATTTTTCAATTGGCTTTCTTTAAAGAAAATATTCTGCATGACATTTTGTATTAGTAGAAACTCAAGTGTGTGAACTGGATTAATTACTGTCATAATAATTATAAAATTGACCATTATTCATATAATAAGCTCAATTGTGAAATATAATTAGAAACTTAGAGATTGATGGACCAAAAAGAATTCCTAATATTAATGAATAAACATTTGATTATTAAAGAAGAAATACAGCATAGTTAAATTTTAAGTTCTCATTCAAATACTAACATTGCTCATGTTTTCTTGAAACTTCTGAATAGGAAATTTTTGGACAATTATGGACAAAACAAAGAACAAAAAATATTGGGAAAATTTGCTATATCTGACTTTTAAAAATAATAAAGTGTGACTATGTTCAACAGAAAAAAAAAAACACAAAAGACTACAACTATTTGGTTTTTGGTCTCCGTGCCTCAGGAAAAAGTAGCAGAAAATCCAGATAAGATGATGAAAATAAGCTGATGCCTTGCACTGGGGTCTATGGTCTCATGACTCACTTCCAAAAGAAGGGAGGGATGGGTGGCAATGCTTGGGCCAAAGGGCTAGTGAACAAAGGAGACAAAAACAAATTAAGAGCTGAGCTGGCCCAAGAGTAGGCTAGATAAGAATGCAGTCTCTGTTCGAACACCAGTCACTTCCCCATTAATAGCTAAAGCAGTACTTAAGATCACCCAAATCGCATTACTTAGAGCACCAATGCATCAACAGTCTATTTTCTCTATATCCATTATCCATCCTTTTTTCCTTCCTGCCTGTTATACAAAATGTTCTCCCCTTTTTAATTAAGAATGGTTTCTCCACTTGAATTTTGGATTCCATCACTCTTGAGGCATACTATCCATTATCCTCTCTCCTATTGTTGAACTTCCCCTTCTCCATTGGAGTCATTCCATAAGCATTTAAACATTATCAAGTTTCTCCCATTTTTGAAAAAACAAAAATCCTTTCCTGAATCCCATTCCCTCATATGTTTGCTTGTTGTTTGCACCCATTGTCTGCTCATTGTCTGTTTTTACTTTAAGAGGCACTGGGAACCGAACTGGGACCTCCCATGTGGGAGATGGGCGCTCAACTGCTTGAGCCACATCTACTCCCTGCTTGTTTGTTTTTCCTCGTTGTTTGCTCATTGTTTTTTCTCATTGTCTGCTTGCTGATTTTGCTTGATGTCTGCTTGTTGTTTGTTTGTCTTCTTTAGGAAGTACCGGAACCAAACCTGGGACCTCCCAGGTGGGAGGCGGGTGCTCAACTGCTTGAGCCACATCCACTCCAAATGGGTAATTTTCAGTTCTTGTTTTCCATGACCATTCTCTAGTATTGAAACACTTTCTTTTGTCTATGACATTACCATTGCCTGGCTTTCTTTGAAACACTTGGCCATGCCTCTGCATGCTCATTTTCCTCTTCCTGGCCTTTAAATTCTGGAATTCCTCATGGTCAATTTTAGGTTCCCTTATCTTCTTGTTCTATGTACTCTCATCCTTACCTGAGGCTTCAAATACCTTCTGTATATAGATCTCATCTAAATTTATACCTACCCCAGAATCATCTGAACTTTAGATCCAAATATCCTACTGTGACTACATCAATAGTTCTCTTTTTTCCCCTCTTCACATTAATAGTTCTTAAAATAGGATATGCATCAGTCATTTGGCAGCTTCTTTAAAAAAATGCAAATGCCTAAAACCCACCTTAGACTTAAAGAAATAATCTTGAACAGTGGCCCCGATCAAGGTGGTGGAGTAAGATGCTCCAAGGCTCACCACCTCCCCACCCAGAAAATTTTAACAACCAGCAAGAACTAGCAGAAACATCTTCTCAAAGCTCCAGAAAACAACAAAAAGATTTCAGTAACAGGGCAAGTGCCTAATCAAGGGCAACTTAAAAATGGTATGACTGAGTGGACAACAGCCCCGCTCAAGATGGTGGAGTGAGAAGTTCAGGACTCCATCCCTCCGTAGAAGCTTTGAACAACCAGCAAGACTTGGCAGAAATATCTTTCTCAAGGCTCCAGAAAACAGTTAATGGGCTGCAGTAACAGGATATACCCCAAATCAAGAGAAAGGCTACTTAAAAGTGGTAGGATTTTGTGGAGTACTGGATGACCTCTCCCCTATCCCCTCACCAGCAAGGTCAGGGCCAGCCCACACTCCCAGTGCAGATTCCTGGTCCTAGTTCTGGAGGGAGCAGAGTAATCCTCATGTACTTACTGGGATCATGTATATTTGGTCCAAACTGTCTGGTAGTGGCCTGAAGAACTTGCCCTCGCAGAACTTGCCCTATGTTTAGAAGGTGGCACACAGAGCTCACCTACAGAACACTGTGGGAAAGCAGTCAAGTCATATGCCTGGGACAAAGGACTGCTGGCTTTAAGAGATACAGTGCAGTGCCTGGGATCTGAGGAAATTGTTTCCTAGGGAAGAGGGGATATTCTAATCTGTGTGGTGAATCTGGGAATCGGGGGAGGTGGGGTATGTTGGAGTTTTCTGAATGGGGTTAGTATTATTTTCACAATGTCCTGTATAAATTTTTTTTTTTTCAAAAGAGGAAGGGGGAGGAGAAGGGGAAGAGAGGGGAGAGAGGAGAAAGAAAGGTAGAAGGAGAATGTGGAAGAAGGGGGAGAGGAAAGAAGGTAAAGTCGGAAAATACAGATTTAAAAAGGATTAGAACTGTGTCTTCTATATACTATCACTTCCTATAGTACCCCTCTCTCTCAGAAATAAAATGGTATATTAGCTGTAAAGACCAGAAGTGTAACCCCAACATCAAATCTTAGGTTACTCAATTTGGAGAATGAGTCCCTTATTTTTTGATATTTTTTGCAAATAAAAGATTCTTAAGCTTCAGAGGGCCAAACTTCTGAAATTTCCAAATTTACTAACTCATATTTCTAGACAAAGCAACCCTGACAAAATGCTCATTCCTTTTTAAAAGCTTCATAGTGATAATATGACTCCATTCCCTGGAGCTGTCTCCTTTTGCAGCCTTTCCTTCCTGCATCTTGCTGCCAGAAGAGTTTGCCTAAAACATTACTCTCTTAACACGTCTATCTGCTGGTCAACCGAGTGGCTCACTCTCCACTGCCCACTGCTTCAACTCTGAACTCCTTAGCCTGGCTCTTCCAAGAATGATTTGGTGCCACTCATCTAATCTTAGTTCCTACCACTTATCAGAAAAATGCATCCTCTACTTCAGTCACACCCAACATTCTCCCCCTTTAGCCAATGGTTCCCTGACATGGCTGAGCATCAAAGTAGCCTATGATAAGATCAACAACATAGATTCTAAAGCCCTGCTTCAGACTATCTGAAAAAGGAGCTTAGCAGTGGGGTCAGGAGCCAACAATATTTGTTAAAAGCTTTCCAAATAAATCTGATGCAACAGTTCATTGCTAGCTGAGTTGGCAGCATTTGCCAACTACTCAAACTTGGTCCTTTTTTGGGGATACTCATTATATTCCCCTGTCTGAAATGCTCTTATACCACTTATTCATTATATCCTGCTTCCCTCTCTCTTCTATAAAGATTTTCTGCATCCTCCAGGCCACGCTTTCCTTCTCTGGACTAGTACAGCATTTCTAACTTGAAGGAATGATTTCCTATCTCTTCTAAGTAGGTCATTAACTTGTTCAGAACAGGGACCATTTGCATAGCTGTTTTACTCTACCACTTCTTAGCTGTATCATCTCTGTGCTTCAATTTCTATAGCTGTGAAATGGAAATATTACCATCTTCTCATAGAGTTGTTGTGAGGATTAAAATAGTCATTACATAAAAAGCAGTTACACAGTGCAAGGCACACAGTAAAGTATTCAATAAACATTAGCCATTTACCAGTATTAGGATCAATTAGGAGGCAGGAAAGACTGAGTATGGATAGGTTCTGTTGTGAATAGCTAGGTTAGATAAGATAGTGAAGTGGGAATGCAAAAGGGATACATACAAATAGCAGCAAAGATGGAATAAGCATACTTAGTGACTAACTAGACTGGTAGTGGGAGGAGGAAGAATGAGTTAGATGCCTCTAAAAGTTCTGAAGGGTAATAGTATGCTGTAGAATTTATCTATTTAAAAGGCTAAAGGGATAGTTTTCCTGATCTTGAAGCTTTGACAAGATCATTTCTCTATTATTCTCCAATAATTCAAGGGCTATCCCAGAATAAAGGATAATGGAGGAACCAATTAAGGTTGAACCTCTTGGCAGAGGCCAGGAAATTACAATTGGCTCTAGAATGTACGATCATATATGCAAACTTATTTTAGCAACAAAATACTGAAAACAAATGTAAATGTCTATCAACAGTGCCTGATTAATAAAGTATGGTATATCTGTATAATGGAATATGAAGCTATAAACATTTTGAGCAAAGACTCTATGAGGTATGCTTTTTTTTTTTGACAGAAAAAAAAAGGTGAAGAAGAGTATGTAAAAAGGGGACAGAAAGTATATATTTATATTTGCTTGTACATGAATATCTGGAAAGATACATAGAAAGCTAATAATACCAAGGAACAAGAACTGGGTAAGCAGGGAACCATGAATAGGAAGACAACTTTTCACTGTATACTGTAATGGTAAAGTTCACGTGTCAATTTGGCCAGGTGATGGTATCTAGCTGTTTGGTCAAGCAAGCACTGGCCTGATTGTTACTGTGAGGATATTTCATGGACTTAAATCTTCAGTAAGTTGAGTGCATCTATGGCTGATTATATCTGCAATCAACTGAGGAGACTGCCTTTGGCAATGAGATGTCTCATCCAATCAGTTGAAAGCTTTAAAAGGAAAAGTGGTGAATTCAGTAGTCAGAAGAGAGATTTTCTATCTGTACTTCAGCCAGCCAGCTTCTGTTGGAGAATTAACCAAAAACCTTCATCAGAGCTCCCATCTTGCAGCCTTTAGGGAATGTGGACTTGCTTATCCCCACAGTTATGTGAGGCAATTCTTGTAAAAATCTCATAATATTTACATATATCTCCTGTCGGTTCTGTTTCCCTAGTGACTAATAAAGCTTTGGTACTGGGAAATGGTTCTTTTTTTTTTTGGGGGGGGGGGAGGCAGTATTTCCAAGTATCTTTTTTTCTTTTTTTTAAATACTTCGATTACATAAATACCACATAAAAAATATAGGGCATTCCCATATGCCCTGCTCCCCACACCTCACACATTTTCCCACATTAAACATCTTTCATTAGTGAGGTACATTCACTGCAATTGATGAACACATTCTGGAGCACTGCCACTAAGCGTGGATTACGTTTACATTGTAGTTTACACTCTCTCCCACCCAATTCTGTAGGTTATGGCAAGATATATAATGGCATCTATTGTTGCAATGTTATTTAGGACAATTCCCAAGTCCTGAAAATTCCCCGTATTACACCTGTTTTTCCCTCTCCCTGCCCTCAGAACCTCCAGTGGCCACTACCTCCACATCAATGATATAATTTCTTCTATTGCTAGAATCACAATAAGTTTATAGTAGAATACCAATAAGTCTACTTTATTCCACAGTTCATTCCCCAATCCTGAGGATTCTGGGATGGTGATGTCCACTCCACCTCTAATTGAGAGGGGGCTATGATCCCATTGGGCCGATGGATGAATCTTTCTTGCTTGCAGTTGTAGACTCTCTCGGTTCCTTGGTATGGTAGCTGTCCATCATCACCTCCTTGTTAGTATTCCTGGGTGAGACCAATGAACTGAGTAGTAGGTGTTATAACTCCGTTGAGATTCAGGGTCCCGCTGGCACATGGATAGCCCAAAGATTTAAGTCCCTTGGATGTACACCTACCAACTCTAGTACTAATTTATAGGTTCAAATAGAAGGACAGAGAAGAGCCATGTGTAGGGAAACCCCAACTGAGTCCAACTCTGTCACAGTGGGGAAACATAAATTCCAAAGTAGATAACACAGGCAAGGCACTGGGGAATGGTTCTTGAGAAAAAGAATCTTAAGAATGAGATTTCTGAACTGGTTCTGGGGTTTGTGGAATTGGTTCTCTAATTTGATTAGATTCAAAGGCACTGATGGCTCTGTTTCCAACAATCAAGATGGCATCCATAGTGTAAGTTGGCAATAAAGATATGAAAAATATCACCACTGGATATGGCTACTCAAATGCTTATAAGAGGCAAGATTATAGGTGAGAATGTTTTGATGCCTTAGCAGAGTTTTGTGGAGTTAAAAGGTGTATTTAAGGTCTTAAATATGTTGGATACAGCTATAAAAGGGATGAGCTTAAGACTTCAAATTTGCAAGTTAAGCACCACACGAAGGACATGAAATTTTCTATGTGTGGCCTGAAAGAGTCTTATTTGGTATAGCCACAAACTTGAGATTTCTGAAAACCAGACTCTGAGTTTCATTGTGCAAGAGGGTGAATTACAATGTAAATTGAATTCCCAACTTTGCAAGGTGTCTGCTGTTAAAGTGAGGGCATTGACTGGAGAGGAATGGGATCCTAAAAATAGGAATGGGGACATATGGTGGTGATAACGATGGTGTTGGGACATTGAAACACTAGATTATACTGAGTGTTTGCCAGATAAACCTGTAATGATCTACCCTGAGGAATCACCCACCCTACCTCCAGCCTGCCCTGAGGAATCTGCCATATAACCTCCACCTGAAGAGATCAACCCTGTTGTGCCTAATAAACCTGTAACCACCTACCCTGAGGAAACAGTCCTATCTCTTCTGTCTTTAAGAGATTCTGTTTCACCAGATGAAACTGCAATGGAATGCTCTGAGGGAGCTGGATTGCAAGACACTTCTACTTTTCCTCATGACCCACCCACACCACCCAACTTTTCTCACAGACTTATAACTAGAATGAAGTCCCAAAAGGCCCCAAAAGGAGAGGTACAAACTGTGACCCAGGAGGTACACCATACTTCAAAAGAACTGCATGATTTTTCCAATTTATATAGGCAGAAATCAGAGGAATATGAGTGTGGGGATGGATATTAAGGGTGTGGAATAATGGTAGAAGGAATATAAAGTTGGAACTGACTGAATTTACTGCTATGGACCCACTAAGCAGAGATTCTGGATTCAATGTTATAGCCAAGGAGTTAGAAAGGGCTCTTACAGTTTGTTCAGCTGGTTGGCCGAGGCATGGACCAAAAGGTGGCCTACTTTGCTTGAGGCCAAAATGCCAGAACTAGCTTAGAGAGATTGGAATGTTAGACTGGATTTATTATGTAAGACCTACTCAGCCACCGCAGGAATGTCCAGAGGACACACCTTCCATGAGGACTGATAGGAATAAATTTGTGAGATTTAACTTTATCCTTGAAGACCTCTGTGGTTGTTCTTCTCTGTATGTCACATATTACTGTGGGAACTGCTGCCACTGAACTTGGATCCTTAAACCAACGGGAATGATTGGATCCCAGGTTGGCAGAAGCCAAGTGGCAGCACTTAACTGCCAAAGATGAGGTTGGTGTGGCTACCATAATGGACAGCAGACTCAAAGCAGTAATTAAAATATTCTGACTATGGTACTGGCTAGTAGATCATGGGGTATCTAGAAGTAAAATAGATGGTGTGTTGGTTTGAGTCTTTTATGTGGACCTGAGAAAATTATTTTCTTAAATTGGTCCATTCCTGTGGGTATGGGACCATTTGACTGGACTGAATTCAGTTAAGGGACTTTTTTATTAGATCACTTTTGATTAGACAGCTTCAGTTAAGGGCCTTTGATTTAACTGCATGACCCAGGGTAGGTCCTAATCCTTTACTGGAGTTCTATATAAGCTGAGGAGAGGGGAGAGGAATAGCTGCCATTTTACCATGCCATATGAGAGAGTACTCCAGGATCACCTGCAGCTGCAGAAAGACAGAAAAACTCCAAGAGATAGCCATATGCTTGATCGCCCACAGCTGAGCTCAGGAATAAAGTGAGCCCAGAGGAGAAGGCATTTTGCCTTGCCATGTGGCAGGAGTCCAAGGATTGCCAGCAGCCAACCTTTGATGAGACAGCATCTCTGATGATGCCATGATTTGGACATTTTCACAGCCTTGGAACTGTAAGCTTCTACTCTAATAAATTCCCATTATAAAAGCCAACCCATTTCTGGTATTTCGCATTGGCAGCCTTTAGCAAACTAAGACAGATGAGCAGTTATCAGAAATGGGTTGGCTTTCATAAAGATGGCTTATTTGGGGTAAAAGCATACAGTTCCAAGATTGTGAAAAGTCCAAATAAGGCACCATAAGAGGTGCTATCTCAGCAAAGTCAGCTGCCACGTGTTGAAGCAAGATGGTGGGCAAACTCTGCCTGCTCTCTCCTTCCCTCCAGGCTTCCTCTTTCAGCTGCTCTGTTTTCTCCCAGATTTCAGCTGCAAGCTGGCATAGGGCTTATCTCTTATCTTGTATCTTATATCAGTCTCGGCTGTTCTGCTTTCTTCCCAAGTTCAGCTGTAAGCTATCAGGCATAAAGCAGGGCTGGTCTCCTTTTGAGTTGCTCCATGGGCCCAGCCTCTTGGGCTCTTTGTACTTAAGCAATCCTTTCACATTGCAGAATCAAATATGCCGGCTCCCTTTTTCCTCCATCTGTCCATCCCTGTGAGTCCATTTATATCAGACCCAGCAAGGGGGTGAGGACTTAACCTGAGTTAAGCCTCACTGATGCAGACCAATAAAAAAACCCTAAACAATCTTATCAAGTAATCTAATCAACAGCCCCTCAATTGAATTCAATGCAATCAAAGGATATCATACCCAGAAGAATAGAGTAGTATACAAATATAATCTTTTTCTTTTTGGGAGTCAGAAAATAACCACAACTGCCACAGGCAGTCTACTACATTCTTACTTGCTCTCTGTAAGCAGAAGAATTCTAGGTCTAGTGAATGAAAGTCTTAACTTGAATTACAAAAACAGCCCCGTAATCAATTCCCAGACTTGAGACAGCTGCAGATCCAGATCCCCTTGAATGAAGAGTAGGCTAGGTCCTACTGGGGAAGGACTGTGCTACACGGCTAAAAATTTATACTGTTAATATTCCTCCAAGACTTCCCCAAAGGGACCTACAGCCTTTTACTAGGGTGACTGTACATTATGGAAAAGGAAATGATCAGACATTTTTGGGATTATTAGACACTGGCTCAGAAATGACATGAATTCCAGAAGACCTAAAACATTACTGTGGTCTACCAGTCAGAATAGGGGTTTATGGAGGTCAAGTGATCAATGGAAGTTTAGCTCAAGTCTGTCTCACAGTGGGTCCAGTGGGTCCCCGGACCCATTATGTGGTTATTTCACAAGTTCCAGAATGAATAATTGGAACAGACATATTCAGCCACTGGCAGAATCCCCACACTGGTTCTCTGACTTGTGGAGTGAGGGCTATTATGATAGGAAGGGCCAAGTGGAAACCACTAGAACTGCCCCTACTTAGCAAAATAGTAAATCAAAAGCAACACCACACGCAGGGGTGGTGATTCTCACCACATTCCCATTCACCTTTCTTATATGGCCTGTGCAGAAACAGATGGATATTGGAGGATAACAGTGGATTCTCATAAACTTAATGGAATGGTGACTCCAATTGCAGCTGCTGTTCCAGATGTGGTATCGTTGCTTGACCAAATCAACATATTCCTTGGTACCTTTTATGCAGCTACTGCTGGCAAATGCTTTTTTTCTCAACTGCTCTTAGTAAAGACCACAGTTTCAGCTGGGAAGGACAGTAATACACCTTCACTGCCCTACCTAAGGAGTATAGGGGTATATCTACTCTCCAGCCCTATGTCATAATCTAGTCCACAGGGACCTTGATCATATCTCCCTCCCACAAGACATCATGCTGGCTGGACCTGGTGAGAAAGAAGTAGCAACTACTTGACTTATTGGTAAGGCAATTATGTGTCAGAGGGTGGGAGATAAATTCAACAAAAATTCATGGGTCT
>JAQZBX010037289.1:0-23857 GCA_029593785.1 Cabassous unicinctus | reverse complement strand
GAAAAAAAAACAACAACTAGCCTTAGCCCAGCTCGTGGGGTGGGATTTGCACATAGCCACAAATGGCTTAAATTGTTAGGTACTGAAGTGAGGGGTCAGTGTGAGCCATTCATTGAAAATCACCAGCAAACTGGACCCAAGGGCAGCTTTTAAATGTAGTGTTTGGCTGATGTGGACATTTCTTGCCTTTGCTTATCTTTCTGCCTATTTTGGAAAATCTGATTAAACAATTAGATGTTCTTTTAATTGGTACGTCTCCTCATTTTATCTGGTGGAGGCCACACGTGTGGTGGAGTCAGCAGTAGAGTCTGGCAAGTAGCCCCTTTGGCAGGTCTCCAGGTGCTTGAGCGTGTCTATGTGCTCTGCTGGAAAACTGGCCACGGCGCAGCCACATGGTTTATCAGAGTTACGTCCGATTAGATTGTTTGACTTTCAGAATTGGTTGAACCAGATGCTCAAAGAACCTAAATAGTTTGGAAGAGAGCTGTCTGTGGATACACTTCCATAAGTTACATTATCTTCCAAATGTCCCAGCATCCAGTTGTCTGGCAGCAGCTTCAAAAGAAGACAAATTTTCACCCAGAATGTAGGGTAGACAGTGGAGAACGTGCCTCATTGAATAATTAACTGGCAGCAGCTATCACCACACAGAAGAGCTTCCCACACCAGAGAAGGGCAGTGACATGCTTGGGCTTTTAAGTCAAAAGCCGTGAACACACTTGTTCTGAAATTTTCATCCTGGCTTTAAAAATACACAGAAAAGAGCGAATCTTTATATCTCCATTTACATTTTGAAAACCAGTATTGAAGTTGGTTGTCAGTATTTGGCTTTACAATATCAGCAGCGTGGTAAACAAAAGATGCTGTTTGTTACAACTGTCGTGAGCATGGTTTGGGGAGTTGGGTGCATAGACAGTCGATTGGTCAGGGTCAGAATGTATTTTCATAGCACTTGTGTGTCCATCCTAACAGAGAGCATATGGCATTCTGAGGGCTATAAATAAAAGATTGTGGAATGAATTATATCCCTCTCGTAAATTATGGCACAGAAAAAGAAGTGGAGCCAGCCTCCATAATCTAATATCCTTTAGGTTGGAATGGCATGTTTTGTTGAACTGGTAGGATTCAAGCAATCAGCACAACGTAAAACATGAATTAGCGTGATGCGAAAACAAATACAAATATTTGGGCATCCTATTGTGTAATCAGGTGCAGTCAAGACTCGAATGTTGCTTGTGCAGAGCCCGTCTGTTTTTAATTAAAAGAGTACCAAATAGAATCATCATGCTTAACATTGGGGGGGGAATCTCGATAAAACCTGCCAACCAGCCGCTTATAACAAAATGATTGATTTTCCTTTAGAATGGTAATGCTATAGATTCTGGTAATATGACTTATTGATTATTGCTCTAAGTGCTTTCAGCACTATTGATGGGTTGAAGATACACAAAATCCCATACACCCTATGATTTCCTCCACTGTCCGGGAAATTGTATACATCTGGTTTCTTTCAACTCTTGAAATTCTCATTAGTGAAGGTTTACAGGGAGTAAATCCTGATCTTCTAGGAAGTTAGGTAATTAGGAGCTGGTTTTACACTTTTTCATTGGTTTCATTGCAATCTTTACACTTCTGGGGTGATACTAAAGATGGCCCCCTCCTCTCTGACTTCTGGAGCCGAGTAGGGGGCTGCAAGGTCGTTTGGAGCTCACTGGTGGTGAGGGGTGACAGGGCAGCCCTTCAGAGCCAGGAAATCAATCACAACACCGGGACTTGCTTCCTGCATGGGAAGCCTCTGGAGGGAAAGGTCAGAGGGAAGGACCACTGGCCAGGGTGCAGATGGGCACCCCGAAATGGCTCGTGACGCCGGGTCCCTCTGTGCATGGCACTGGCATTCCTGGGGGGTCGGGTCCCGCTTGTGGAGGGCAGAAAGTGTGCCTGGAGGCGCAGCCTGCCCTGTAGGCTCCCAGACCTGCACCCCATGGATGCTCCCAGCGCCTCTGTGTTTCACACAGCTGATGTGCCCAGCCCTTCTGGTCATTTCCTCAAAAGCCCTCACCTCTCTAGTCTGGCTCCTTCCCTCCTGCCTTTTCTTCCCTCAGTACAAATTAGGAGTATTTCCTCTTTTCTTTTCTTTTTCCCCCTCTACCTCTCCCTGCTTTGCTCCAACCCCATGGTGCTTGGGTCCTTCTCTCCAAATTAACTCCATCCGAGCACACTTCCTGGTGCAGCTCCCAGGCGACGTCTCCCACCAGGGCTGCCTGCAGGTCCGGCCCCGGGGTGGGCTTTCTCGGGCCCCACGGCTTGCTGACAGTCATTGCTCACAAATGCTCCTAGGTTTCCTCCAGCAGAATGTTAACCCATTGAGTCCAGGAAGCATTTGGTCGGCTTCTCTTGTGTCCCTCACAGGGCCTGGCAGAAGCCAAGGTGCATGAGGGCATGAGGGCTGGAGGCATCCGGTGCCAATGCAAACATGTTAGGAAGGTCAGCGCTGGCAGCAGACGCCAGGGCTATGTGGGACAAAGCCACACAGAGAAGCATGTGTGTGTGTGTGTGTGTGTGTGACACTTATATGGGTGTGTGATGCATGGGAGTGTGAGTGAGTGTGTGAGTGTGTATAAGGCTCATGGGTGATTGGTGTGTGGGGCAGTGTGAGTGTGTGCATTTGTGACGTGTGCATGATGTGTGTTTGTGTGTGTGTAAAGCTGCCTCTTGTGTGTCGATCAGAACACGCTGGGTGTAGCAACAATGAGAGGTGGCTAATTACAAACAAAGAAGAGAAAAATAAGGAATTTTCTCTTACTGATGGCAGGACAATGTGGTTCTGCTGTCTTACATGGGCCCGGGCAGGAGCGTTTTGGAGCTGATCTTTGAAGAGTGAGTAGGTACCAAGCAATACGAAGCAGTTAGTGATGGGCGATGAGGCTCACAGAGAAAATGACACGGCAGAGGGGTTAGCTGGAGTTTTGGATGCTGGAACCCTGGGAAGTAAACACACAGAGAAGCAGATTTGTGAGGAAGGAGAGAAGGCTCCATTAGACACGGCAGAGGCCCCGGGAAGAGAGATGAACTGTTAGCCTGTTAGTCTACAGCTGGCCTTGTGGAGAGAGCAGAGCAGATGAGCCCAGAGAGAGGTGAGACTTACCCCAGCCCACAGCAGACATTGGAAGAAGCTGGGACCACAGAACCTTAGGAGGAAGAGGAAGGCTGGACCCTGGCAGACATCGGCAACACGTGGCAACAGACTTTGGTGAGGGAAGTAACTTATGCTTTATGGCCTGGTAACTGTGGGCTTCTACCCCAGATAAAGACCCTTTATAAAAGCCAGCAGACCTCTGGCACTCTGCATCAGCGCCCCGTGGCTGACACATGCCCGCAGGCTTCGCCGTGGGGGCTGGGCTGTGGTGAAGGCCGTGTGCTGCCTCTTGGGTCACTGGCACCTCTGAGGGGAAGGAAAGAAACCCGGTGTGAGGCTGACGGAGGAGGGACGCATGCGGCCCACCATCCACGTGGAAACCTGGACCTGGGGCGATGGCCCGCTGAGGTGCTCTCCAGGACGGCCCCTCCTGTGCAGGGTGACTGTGTGTGCATCCGTCGTCTCAGCAGGGATCTCAGTGGCCGGCCTGGCAGACTACAAAGCCTCCAGTGAAGGAGACTTGTGCTTGCAGAGGGCCTCCAGTGAAGGAGACTTGTGCTTGCAGAGGGCCTTACAAAAGACGAGGCGGACTCCTGGCAGACACAGGTTTCAGCTGGAGCGTCCCGTGTGCACTCACCTTCGCAGGACTCGCAGTGGGATGCAGGCTGCCTGCCCAGGAGAGGAGCCCGGCTGCCGGGTTGGGTTTGACGGGACCTCCGAAGCCACCCAAGGGCGGCGAGGCTGACGCCCCCTACACGGCCTTGCAGCCGCCATACGAGCCCCTCAGCACGCCCTATGCTGTCCCGGTTCAAGCCACAGTGGCCAGAACGGACCAAGGAGGACCTGCAGGAGACCACGGCTGCCTCTCGTTCCATCACCATGAGGACACAGAGGCGCGGGGACGGCCAGGGGCTCTGGCTGGGGGTGGCGTGCCTGTCTCAGGAGGTCCTTTATGGGCGCTTGCCCTGGGTCCCAGGTGCAGCCTGGAGATGTGTCACCTGAGCGGCTCCCACGGCGAGGTCAGTCCGCGGTGAGATGAGCTGGTTAACCCGCCGGTGTGCTGGTACCTTCCAGCACAGAGAAGTGCATTTGTTCCGCACACTGAGTGAGGACGATCAGCTGATGAGAGCAGTCGGAGGCTAAGACACTGTCCTCGCCGTGCCAGCTCAAGAGTGGCAGGGCCAGTATTTGGATCCAGGATGACCCGTCCGCCCTGCAGTACAGTCCCCATGAGATGTTTGTGCCATGGTTGAGAGTTCTCTAGACACCTGGAGGCCAGCACAACGCTGGATGGGCTGTCCTCTCTCCCTATGCTTCTCACCCCAAACAGCCACCTCAGTGCAGACCCCTAAACTTCCTCTCCATCTAGTGGGGCTTCTGAAGACAATGGGGGGTGAACTTCTGTCATTGATATTGCTACAATCATCCTCAATGTTATGACCTCAAATCACCTTGGAAATATATGCTCTTATCATGGACAAGGAGATGAAAATTGCCATGTCTTCCCTAGAAGGACTGTGCCGTCATTTCGATGAGCTGTTCTGATGATATTTCTGGTAGACTAAGCCATAACCAAATTTTCGGACTGGAGACTTACCAGCCAGATTCACTCAGACTTCAAAACATCTCTGAAAGGCAACGAGGCTCCTCACATATGCTGCTGGGTTTGAGAGTCGAGACATTCTTGGGAAAACCAACTCAGCAGTGGTTCCAGGGAACTTGCTTCACCTTAGAATATGCTCTGACATCTAAGGTCTGACATATTTGTCTTTGTCACTTTGCTTTCACCTGAAGTTCACTTGACAAGGACGTCTGAATGGGCTCACGAAAGTATGGGTCCATATTAACAAATTGAAATCAAAATAAGGCCAGAAAAAGTCCCTCATATTATGTGTTAGTATTTGTTGTGTGTCAAGTATCTAAGTGTAAGCATCTTACACTTAGAACAATATATTTAAAAAACCATTTCTTGGAGTTACAGAAGAAGAAAATTTTACTTAAAATCTTTCTTTTTCACTTTTCTTTTCAACTAGCCACAAAAGACCCTCCATTTGTCCTGCTTCCAGTTTTATCCGAATCCACAAAAACTCATGAATCCAAAGGCAATTCCATAAACCTCAACAAAATTTCCCACTTGAGTTTTGGATATCAGTTTTGCCAGATGGATGTAGATCAAAATAGAACTCATGAAGAAAGTCAATGGTCATGAAACCATATGAGCCGAAACCGCAGAATAGTTCAATGAACCCACATGAATCAGAACTTCTGCAATTTGCAAAATGCCTAACATGCCCTGTGACACAGGAGCAGTGATATAAGGGCGACACACAAGGGCTGTGGCGTGTGGGTGCTGGGAAGTTATAATTTTGCTCTATTGCTGCTTGTTTAGGGTAAATTCTTGTTTCTCAGTTTCTCTCCCCATCTCTCTCCTTTCGAGCACATCGGTGGCTGCAGACATGGTGACTACGGGCTGCGTGCGGTGCTTTAGTCCACGGGTGCTGTGTGCAAGCCTGCCAGGACGTGTTCTGTAGTTTAAACCATGCTTTGGGTAAATTTAAGTGCTTATATGACTGTTATCTTGGCTAGATTGGGGTACCTTCTGTTTGTATGTACTAAATGCATGAACATATCCAAATCATCCCACTTCCCTGTGTAGATCTGAGTAATCTATAAAAGTTTTTCTTTCCTTCACTGTGAATCAGTAAGTAAAGTGTCTCATAGCTGTGCAAAGAACCCTAAAATATTTAACAGGCTGGCAGAGTTTCTGTAATAAATGTGTTTGGTTTTCTAGTTACACTTTGTGGCTCTCCATGGTCCTAGTGAAAATTATTTGCACATATATTTCCAAGTAATAGAGCTACTTTCAGCATCCATGTGCATATGAATTTCATTTATGAAAAATATTAATAATTGCCATGGGTCATTTAAAATAATTCTACCAAGTTCCATCTCCAAAGATTCACTTCCCTGTGAAGACAGTGTAATTAGACAGCCATCAAGGAAGTACTGTCAACTTCCGCAAGAGGCCACACAGGCAATTGCACTCTGAAGCACCTTCTTCTTCCCCACTGCAGGTAAAATCACTGCTAAATTGAAGAAAAAGTTGTAGGGGTTGAGTGGTTAGTACAATGTGAGAATGAGGCTGTCATGCTCATTTTCATATCGTTGATGAACAAGAGTGAACAAAAGAGAAAACAAGTGAAGCAAGCACAATCATGCTTAAAAAATTCAGGATGTCTGCTGTTTTGGCATCTTAGAGCAGGTAAACTATGAAGCCAACTTTGGTGGTCTGTGCATGAAATAGAGATTGGAGCTCTTTAAGGGGGGGGGGGCGGGGGGAAGAGAAGAGTCTGCCTCTGTTTGGGCAGGGGACGGGGATGCCCACTGGAGTGCCTGGGGTCCCCACCCTGGACACGTGGCCTCGTGATGCCCCCACCTGCTCACTCTGATGAGGGAGCCTTCAGGGCCAGCAGTAAAACTGGAAGTGGCGATGCAGCCATTGGCGAGGGGAGCCCGAAGGAACGCGGAGACGGGGGGCTCTCCCAGATAGTCCTGTCTGGAGAGGCCCTCCATGCTCCCTCTCTGCAGGTGATGAGGAAGTCCTCAGAGGCGGAGGCGAGCTGATACTGCTAGTGCTTGACCTGGTAGACTAGGGGGCGGGAGAAAGAGCCCCTCATTTGAATTGTGTGGTCATTTTGGGGTGATATTTTGACGAAGGCAGGTTTCAAGATCCTATTAATTTCACCACTGCAGTTCTCCTGTATAATACACAGAAAAATCAATGAGCAAAATCATCTTGTTCTTAATATTTACACTCCCTTGATATTCTTGATTCTTCTCCTCCTTTCTTTTAACTGATATCTTGGTATTTCAAGTAGAAATCTTTTAAAGAATATATTTCTTCATATTATCATTTTCTCCCCTGTATATATTCCAGGTTGTATCATGAGGCATAAAAGTCCAAAATCTTGTTGAAAAGAAAGGTTTTTAAAAAAGAAAATTACTTCAACCTTTAAAATGTGCTGAGACCTGTATTTCTCTGTGCGCATTTCATACAAGGAGTTCAAAGCAGATAAAGGCAGCGCCTGCGGCCCCCACCCACCAGTGACATGGCTGTTCTGGTTTAGGGACCCCGGGAGCTCCCACGCGTGCTGAGCAGAGCACAAAGTCTCTCTTCTTTCGTAAAGGAGGTTAGATGTTACCTTCAGTTGAAGACGGAGAGGGTGGGAAGCCAAGAGGATCAGACTAAAAGGCCACACGCTGATCTGGGACCAGGAAACAGAAGCCCGGCCTGCCACGTTTTCCTTGAGCGACTGGCCCTTCCAGCATTTTCTCTGTGATAACTTGAACGACTCACTCAAACTTGCTCATGTATTTGTTTCCTTTTACAAAGATTTAAAGCCAGAAACAATCCCCTTAATTCAGAGGATGCGTTTATCACACACACTTTTACGATGCTGCTTCCCACGGTGAGCCCGATCTTGGCATCACGATTCAGCAGATCGTCCTCTGGTATCTGGAAGTGATGGAGCTGGAGCTAGAGCGGCTGTTTCTTCTCACACTAATTTTGCAGTCAGCAGTTTCAGAGATGGTAATAATTGTTTTTGTTTTCTATCTTGCTTTGGCAATGGAAATCTGATCTGCAATATGGCAGAGAGCGAGCTGAGAACTCTGGATTTTCAGTTCATTTGTTTGTTTAGCAAATATTTGCAACACACCAGCTGTTGGCAAAGTCCTCTTGTAGGATTTGTGAACTTAAAGAAAACATGATCCTTCACCCCCAAAGAGTTTTCATAATGGCTTAAATGCTACACTCTGCATCAATGAGAGGGGCTGTTTCTAGTGTAGATGCATGTTCTATGTAAATAACAAAGCTTTGTAGGTGGAGTATCTGTGGATGTGTGTATTTGGGGACTTCCTGCCCTAGAACCTAACTTTCTGTTTCCTTTTCAATGGTTTTCTTTATGTTTTTCCTTAAATGTATGCAGAGAAGGACTCTAAAGTCCAAACTTCTACTTAAACTTTGAAGCACTTTTCTTCGATTGACTAAACACTATGGCTCATAGCTAAAGATTGAGTTCTATTTTTTAATTGTCCTATTTGAAGCTGTTTTTGTCATAACATTTCTTAACATCTTAAAGTTTACTTTTAAAAAATTTTCTTATTTAGAGAAATGCAAATCTGGTGTTAAGTGTGGTGAAATTAGTTTTAACACCATAATTTAGAAAACTGAAACCAATCACAGAACTAACAGCTCCCTCTGGCCATGGACCCTGTGCCCTGTGCTTGGGACCTGCCTGCCTCCCTCCTCAGCACCTGCTCAGCACCTGGCTGGAGCACAGGCAAAATGCGCCTTCCACCTGACGCCCAGTGCGTGAATTAACATTTAAGTGCAATCTAAGCACTATTATGGGGGGAAGCAGAATTGATTTTAAAATCATATTTAAGGTTTTTTTTTTTAAGTTTGTGATCTCCTGCCTCATTTCATGTAAAAAGAAATCACCAGATCATTTGCTTTGCACATATGCAATGCTTTCTTTCCAAGTGCTTGCATTTTTATTTCCCCTCTCCTTTCTAAACCAGAAGATTTTCTAGGGTTGCCGTGATTACATCATAAACTCTTTGAAAGCCCCTATTCACAAAGGCATCTTGCAGAAATGCCAGGGTCCCGACTCACTTCTTTTGAGTGGCTCTGTCCAGTCTCTGTGGTTTAAGGCATGAGGGCTGATGCTAGTGGCACATACTCGTTCTGTTTCCCCCTCACTCTCTCAGCCTCTCTCTTTTACTCTTGCTCTCTCTTCTCTCAAACAACACCTACTCATTTTGTTTCATTATAATTCCTTAAATAAGACATTTGACATGATTTCCTTATATTTATACTTGAGAAAAGTTAACAATAGGCACCAAATAATTTAAAGCATCTTGTGGGAAATCATACACACCCTCACCCTCACATAGTAAATACTACAACAGTGAATTAATGTCGCCCTGGGCAAATTTATGGTGCTCCGGTATGAGTAATTTTTTTCCCTTGTGGAAAGTCTCAAATTCTACAATGCAACTAAGATAAGATGACAATGTTTCTCCTTTTAAAATTTCATTTGACACTGAGGCACAGTCTGATTGGGTGATTTAATTATGCACCATATTATGATGGAATGAACATAATTTAAAGACTATAAAATATATTGGTTTGACTTCTTACAACCACTGGGAGGGGTAGGCATGGCCACGTACATTTTGCAGATGAGCAAACTGGGTTAGAGGGTTTGAGTCACTCACCCAACAGCTGGCAACTTGTAATGGTGTCGGGGGGAGGATACCAGTTTTGCTTGAATTCAAAGCCAAAGCCAAAGCCAAAGCCAGCTACCCAAACTGGCGGACTGGAGAAGAGGCCACCTGCACTCCTGGAACTGCGCGAACACCTGCGTCTGTGCAGTGAACATCGGCAACGTCTTCTTCACTGGCGCAGCTCTGATAGAAACCGCCTGCCACGTGCACATAACCAGTGAACCCACTCGTTGGCCGGCAATCCTGAGAGCAGCTCGTAGATTTCACACTGTGGACAGCTTCCTTATGACGGGATCCCAAAAGTCTACCCCCTGCGAGCAAGGAATCTGGTCTTAGCTTCTAGACTGTGGCATGTTAATAAGCCCTGGAGACCCATCCAGTGCCGGTTCTGTCCGCTCAGCAAGGGACTGATGACGATGACTGGATTTTAAGAAGGATGATCAAAGTCCTAAAAGAAGGAAAACCGCAGACTCTGATCTCTTGCCAGGGGAGAGGTTTCTAGGTACAAGAAGGGATGGAACAGCTCCACTTTCAATCAATTGCCAAAGGAAGCCCATGAAGTACAGATAAAGGGAATAAATCCTAACTTGGCCTAGAGAGCACTTTTCAAACTGGTGCTTATTAGAGCTCAAGGCAGAGGGCGGCTGCTGTCCTTCCGAGTGGAGCAGTGCCCTCAATCCCTGAGCCACCGGGCTCCTGAGGACACAGCATGTGTGCCGCCTAGACGTCCCCGCTCTAGCCCATAAGGGAAGGACCTTTGCTCCGTCAACTACTGGCTAGCTGGTGTGTAAATGGATAGTCCCTTGAGATGGGGGCATTTTCTTAGGTATCTTACTAGCTTGTGCCCAGAGCATGGCACAACAGGTAATCAGTAAAATGCTGGCAGGTGAACAAATCTGAGTTCAGCTGTTGTTTCCTAATCTTTTAGTAAAGGAAGTGTTTAGGCAAGAGTTGGTTCCGAGATGGGCACAGTTAGTTGGGCCTTTCTTAAAACCATGGGACAACAGGCTCTTTCATCCTGATTAAGTTGTTAAGTTGATGACTTATAAGCTTGCACTCAACAGGGAGAGGCTGCCCATGCATGAGGATGACATGTGCAAAGCAGAGAGCAGAGCTGGGCAGCTCCAGCCCTGACAGCTTCTGGCCCTTGGGACCAATGGCCTGTGCTTTCAGGAATCTCAGGTGATTAGTAGCATGCAGTAGCATTTTGTGGTTTTCTGTGACTAAGATCCTCTGAGTTTATTGAGGTTGAAACCAGAGTTTACTCTCCTGGGACCGAGGAGAGGAGAGCTGGTGTGGACCACCCTTAGGTGCTTTGGAGGTGGTCTGGCTCATCGTCGAGGTGGCATGTCCACCCTGAGGGCCCCTGCTTTCCCATTTCAGCTCCGGGGGTCCCGGCTACTGTTAGGACAGGCAGGCTGGCGATTGCTTGTCTGCATCAAAATCTGCAGTGGTTATCACTCCCATGTAAATGACAAGAGCATCCACATTTTCATTTACGAATCTTGATATGGTTTGGGACTTTCAGTTCCCTATTACCTGAAAGACAAATGCTTTCCTTAACCTCACAAGTCCACCAACACGAGGTCTCATGCCAAGGCAGCAATCTACTACACTCTAAACTTTATAGCAAGAATAACAGACTCGCCTCACTCTATTTTAACCATATGTGGGGTTTTTATTAAGGTAGAATTTAGTCTAAGTGAAAATTATAACTTAAATAATTACTTATAGCATGCTGCAACCCCATAATTCTTTGGATTATCCTATCCATCTTTCTTTCCTAATGCTTGCTTTGGTTTTCATGTTAGGCTGTTATTTTTATTACCTGACCTCACTGTGTGGCCTGTTGTATAAAGCAGTTGAAAGACTCTAATTTTAAAACGAATGGCTGGAGAACTGGTTCTGTGTTCACTTACTTTTAAGTGAGCTCTGATTATCCAGATGGACTGTGCCACCAACATCCTTGTGAATGGAGCTCTTTTCTATAACCTTTATGGAGCCTCATGCCAAGTAAGGTCAGGCTTTAATGTAATGTGATACTCTTAGGTTAAAAGGCCCAAATTAACAAATTCCTAAGCGCTAAGCAAGAAATACATTCTCAAATGGATATGCACAGGTTAGTAATGAATAGGAAGTGTGTGTTCTAGATCTTATTGCAAACTTACCATGAAGGTCTTAATAAATGTTTACGACAGTGTAAAGAAGGCATAGCGACGATATTTTATAGGATAAATGACTCTCTGCCCACTCATATCCAGTGTCATTGCAAGGGAGAGATTACCCAAACCGTCTTCACGCTAAAGAATGAGGCTATTTACAACACAATACATTTTTAGCTGACTCTCTCATGAGATTTTATAGTTTTGAAATCTTCCTTATATAACATTGCTAATCTGAGAAAATTCTTAACTCCTAGACTTTTTTTTTCATATGAAAGAAAAAAAGAGCGTGCTTCTGAGTTGTGCTTGTGTGCCTCCGATGTGGAGCCCGGAGAATTCCAGCGGTGGTCCGCTGTGCCCCCATTCTTGCTGGCACGCTCTCTGGCCTGTGGTCTGGCTACCAAGCAGCCCCATAGGAGGCTCGCTGGGCAGGACACGAGAGGAAACCCTCTGCCCAGGGAAAATCTTACTCCCTAGAAGGGACCACTCAAGGAAAAGTTCTTTGAGACCACTACAAAAGCCTTCCCACCATTCTTCTCATATATTTCACCCTCTGAGGAGAAAAGATGGGGGGCTTGGGCCAAGCACACCTGACCAAGGAGCTTGTGACGGCTGTCACTGGAGATACTCTAAGAGGCTAGCAAGCATGAATATATAATCTCCTTCGTTCTCTGTTGGTGTGATGTTTTTTTCTTCTTTAAGTATCAAAACAAAGTTATTGAAATGCATGTAACCCTGATATTGGATCCCTGGCCTCCAAGGGTCACATACTCACCGACCAACCCTTGGAGCCCACAGACCTTTCTGGCGGTCCGTGGTTCCACTCCAGCTCATCAATCAAGCACTAACTGGCAGGACAAGGGAAGAAGCCAGAAGGGTGGACTTGAAAGGCCTGGGCAGCTGGTCGACCTCAGGAGCTGCCTTTCTGAGTTGGAGTCTTTCTTTCTTCTGTGTTCAAGGGAATTTGGGGCTCTTGGCAGTCCTGACAGCACCTGTGGTTCCTCCCTTCTTTACACTTTGGGCTGCAGCACACCCCTCCTCTGCCTCCACATCCTGTGCTCTTTGAAAGAAAGGTCTCCAGCGACAGCCACCATCCCACGGAATTGATGCCAGCTCAGCCCGTGCCCCACTCGAGCAGCTTCACCACTGCGGCAGTGTGGAGACCTAGGTGGGCGAGAGGCGGCATGCCTGCTGAACCAAGGTGTGCTTTGTAAGGATAATGAGCTCGATCTCAGGGCCAAATTTATTGATTTCAAAGTGCAACGAAGAGTCGTGCCATTAAACGTTAAGAAGTCTTTTCCGAAAACCTTCTCAGACCTTTGAGTTCCAAAAGCGCATCTCTCTGGAAAAGTCAGTAGCCATTCCTAAAATGTCAGCTACTCCTGCTGACTCTTGTTATTTAGATGATTATTCTTAGCCTTGCTAAAGAAAAGGATGATTTCGTTGGCAGGGAGAGGAGAATCATTTTGTTTCTCACCACGGGACAAGTAAAATTGACAACCTCCCCCATTCCCAGTAAGTCATAATTAGAAATTAGAGCTGCATCAAACTGTTCACTCCAGCTGTAAACTCTGGCAGAGACTAGAACACCTCAAATACGCTGTCAGTTAGAAGTTACTATGTGCTTTTTAAAATTATGATTATGGGCTTCCTTTTGTCTACTGTAAAAGCAATCCAAACAGAATTGGTGTTTTGAGACAGTTCTTGAAGCATTTAAGAATTACCTTCTTTTTAGTGGGGAAAAATAATAAGCTCAACATGCTCTTGAAATACTTGCTTTTTAGGCTTAGACACATTAGTTTCTACTATCGAGGCCAAATGTTTCTACGAAATGCATATGACTGACACGGAAGAGTGTAGGTAAAAGCTTGAGCCAGACACAGGTGACTTTGGTGTCTGTAGCCACGAGTCTTGCAGAGGAGCAGGGAACGAGAGCCAGCTGGGTTTAAGAAGGTACTGCCAGTATGTGGCTGTTGGCACTGTCGCCAACGGTATCCTGACTATGCGCAACTTGTCAAAACAATTCTGGGGCTCATCGTGAGTTCAGATGCTCTGTAAGCGTTTGTTGCTTGGTATATATGGCATTCAAGTGAAAGTTTAGTTTGTTGTGAAATTTTAAACTATAGGTTTACTAAAATTTTTCGATATTTTTCTGTAGAAATATTGTGGCTGTATGCACACTTTTAAAAAACATGATCAACTTTAAGCGATTGTTTGAAAACTCTATGAATTCAGTCAAAATAACTATTTTGGAGATGAATTTAGATCCTCACAAAAAGCAACAATAAAACTTCACAAAGCTCGTGTTTAGAAGCAGCTTTTAAAAGGATGGTGGGGAGACAATGCTCCACAGGCTATCGCTAGTCTCAGAGTGGGTTCCACTGAGACACGCTGGGATCTTTACTGGGTTCACCTGCTCCTGGGTCTCTCTTTGACCAGCCGTCTTCATTGCTGGGACAAGTCAGTGTTGCCAATTTTGTCCTTTCTTTGAGGGAAACTTGAGAGTTTTTTGTATCCCTTAGCTTCTTCATCAATACTCTTTCCCTGTGTTCCTGCAAAGCCTTCTTTTCCTAGCAAGGAAGAACCCTCCCCTTGGAATGCTGGAAACCACCTGCATTTTCTACCGCATCTGTAATAATTGTGAGCATAATCTGTTGTCAAATCACAAAAATCTGCAAAGGGTGTATAAACCTCTTAAACTGGAAGTAGGACGACATTCCCCTTTTCAAGCTCACAAGTGTAGCTCAAAAAATGCACAACTAAAAGATTAACTTTTATTTTATGGATGGCAGCACAATGTTGATTTTGGACATCAAGTCCTATGACCAGTAGATAATAATGACGACGATAATTTACATTTGCTTGAGGCAGGGTTTGGCGTGGGACTTCTCTGGCTCCTCAGCTGGCTTCTCTACTGGCTTCTTCTGGGACGTGATGAGATAATGAGCCCCAGGTAACCCAACGTCCTCTCCATTAGAAGCAGGATGGTGGTCTTTACATTACAGGGTGGCTGTGACCACTGCCCCTGATGGGTTAGGGGAAGTGCCCACCAGGAGCAGGGGATGTGGGTGCCTGACCATCCCCCTCCCACAGGGCAGAGACAGCGTCCCACCATGAAGATGATGACACTGAGGTTCAGAGGGTCGAGGACCTTCCCGAAAGCAATGGAGACACAGGCAAAGCTACGCTCAAATCCAGGCTTCCAGTGGTTTGTCCTCTCCCCTCCACTATGCCCGTGAAGCCACTTCCCCACTCCTGGGTCAGGGGTGGGCTCACGTTTGCTCCTTCTGCTCTTCGTCAGCCTGGTGTGGTGTTCATTGATGGGTGTGCTTCGTCCAGACCTGCTGAGTTCCTTCAGTGGAGAACCTCTCGTCCTTTTTAAATCTCAGGGCAGGCGAGCCTCTACTGTCTTTGGCAACAATTCCCACCACCTTCCAGAATGTTTTCTCAGTAAAAATGGACTCAGACTGATTCCTTTGATCTCACCAACTGATCTTACACTTGGCATTCAAGGACATGAGATCATAAGGGTAAATTTCATCCCAGAATCCTCCACCCTTGCTTTCTATCACGAGGTCTCTCCACGGCTGCCGAATGCTGGCCGAGTCATAATTTTGGATATATTTTAAACATCCATCACCACTATGAAATCCCTTACGGGTGCCAACCCCGAGCCGGCATGACCCACACCAGTCTATCCACGTTAATTTTGGAAGTGCAGCTCTTTCCACCATGCTGAGAAGGGAGCTCTCCCTTATGGACGCCCCACCTCAACAGCCAGCGGGGGGATTAGTTATCCAGAGACAGGGCGTGACCTTACAGCGATGTCCTTTCATAAAACGCTCGTGGCTGACTCAGTGTTTGGAGGCAGGTATGAGGGCCATGCGCCGCTGGCCGGGAAGGGCTGTGCCCCTGGGCCTCGTTTCCCGCCGTCCTTGAAGGAAGGGCTCCTTGCCACCAGGTCACCTGAGTTCAGAAGGAAAGTGGCCCTGGGGCCCCCTCCTCTCTGCAGAGCTTCAGAGCGGAGACCACAAGGGCCGTTAATGGGACCGCATGCGAGAATGGCAGCCCTTCTGCTTCCAGACGGTGGCATTCAGAGGGAGCCCTGTGACCGCTGGATGACGACGGGAGACCACAGACCCCAGCGTGCAAGTCACTGCACTGTGTGCCCCACCTGCCTGCTGCAGTGCCAGCAGGAGCTGGGTGCCTCAGCTACCTGCCACATGCCAGCAGGTGGAGGTCTGGGGATGGGACTCAGCATCCTGCCTGCCCATGAGGGCTGTCCAGTCCACCTTCACACCAACCAGCTAAGCTACCCTTATTGCAGTGAGGGAAGCTTCAATGGGACCTTGGGGCCTGGTGGCGACGAGGGCATCGAATCCTTGGCCTCATTGGCCTCATGGGCATGGAGAGGCTAGGCCCACCCGTGCGCCGCCGCCCCCCTGCCCCAGGCCATGCCTGGGGGCTGCCTGAGCCACTCTCTCCAGGGGCAGCCAGGCAGTAAGCTCCGGGCTGAGGAGGAGGAGCTGTGCTGTGCCCTCTGAGGGCCAATCCCACGTCGCTGGGACTTCTGGTGGGCGGGTCTACACGAGAGGTGGCCCTGGGCAGAGGCTGCGCGGCCCACAGGCGGGGTGCCGGCCCCCACAGGCAGCTGGGGCCTTGCCTCTCGCGTTCCTGGAACCGAAAGGCGGTTCTCGCCTGTGGAAGGAGGCCTGGCCCAGGCCGGAGGCAGCCGCCTCTCTCTGCCCCTGCCCTCCCAGCACAGCGCCCGGGGAGCTACCGACCGCGTGGATGCCGCGCGCCTGGGGCGGTCTCTGCCTGCACCCATGGCCCTGGCGGCGCCTCTTTGCCTGGAGGCTGACGGCGAGAGCCCCGGGTGCCAGTGTTTCTCTCCCCTTTAGAAGAGAACCTTCTCATAAAGAGGAAAAATGGCAAGAAACGGGAGTCAGAGTAGGAGAGGCCCCCCAGGTCGGCGGCACTGGTGGTGGGCTCCTGTGCCTCGAGCTGGAACACAGCTGATAGCAGCACTCGGGAGGGTTGGCCAGGTACAGACCCACGCGTGCAACCCACAGCAGCTTTTCCTAAACCCGGGGGTGGGGGCAGGTGCAAGGTGGAGGAATGACGGGCGGGACTCTCGGGACGCAAGGAGGCTTTGGAGACGCGCTCACTCACTGTTTCCCTTGTTGCACCAGAAGGCTCTTGCCTGGGCACTGGGAGGCCCCTCTTCCCACTTTGCTGAAGGTGGGAAACCTCGCACGTGGAGACCGTTCACACGGGATGGCGCGCAGCTGCAGGCACTCCACAGGGCCAGTGATGCTGTTTGACGGCTTTGAGCCCCGCGAGGCCGCACGGCCAGCGTCACGGGCGCGGCCAAGTCACATGGCCCTGACCAGGGCCGTTCCGCTGAGCAGGCAGCAGCCTCCCCTCTTGACCGGGGCAGCCAGCATCCCCTCGTTTGTCCTGACGCGGGACGAATCGCTGCAGAGACGTCTAGCTCCCTCGAGGGAAGCCCAGGGTTCCTTCTGTGCACTTCGTCCTGGCTGCATTGAAATTTGGGGTCTCCAGGCGCCCTGCTTGTTTCCTCAGGCACAACCACTTTGAGCCAGATTCTGGCCTGAGACTGGCCCCCCTTCCACGACGGAACTTCTTGGAGGCAGTGGGGTTCGGGGCGTCACTTCAGTTTTTAAAAAAAAGCTTCCAAGTTCCTTGCTCCTCACCCTTTGCTGCTCGGCTCGGGAGCCCCGTGGCCCCTGGTTCTGCGGAGGGGGAGGGGGGCTGCGCAGCGCAGAGGCCGCTCTGACGCCCGCGAGCCCGGCTTGGCACGCTGCGCGGGCCTGGGCCCCTGGTCGCTCAGAAGCCCGCAGCCATCGCCTCCGACCAGCCCCCAGGAGCCCTTCTGCCTGCCACGGCTTTGCTGAAAATACCACATTCAGCCATTTGTCATAATTATCAGAGGCCGGTGACGCGGAATGCCACCCGCCTTTCAATGCGGCCAAGGCTGCTGAAGCACGGCCGGCGGGGGCCGCGCTGCGAGCCAGTTCCCTCCGCGGTGCCAGTTAAACTCTCGCCGAAAGGTCAGACGTGACCTTTGTGAAAGGCTCATCGCAGATGATTGATCTGCTTGCAACAAAACTAATAATTACCCAGCTCTTCATTTCCATTCGTCTTCATAGCATGAACTTTCCCTCGGTGTGTAGGCCACGTGGGAGCGAAGCGGCAGAAGCCCCAACGCCCACAGGTGCAACCTCCACCCCCACCCCGGCTTTCTGCACACTGCAGGTATTTCCCGAAGACGCTCAAACAAACACGCGCTGGTTTCGTTTTTGCTTGATGTGTTTCTTTTTGAATCTGCTCTTTCTTTCAGGGAATGTTAACATTTTAAATCCTTCCTCATCCTCATTTCCTTATTCCCCACCCCCTGCATACCTGCTTTGCTATCTCATTTATCTTAGGTTATGGTTTTATTATGTGAAAACTAAAAATTATATCAACATGAGGGCTTTAATTTGAATATTAAAATCTCTAATCATTGGCCAATATTTGTTTTCTTCACCTTTTTCTCCTAGTCTCGGTGGGTGAATATATATGGTGTGCCAGAAACATGACTTGAAAAGTCCCACCCTTCTCAAGGAGAAAACCTGTTTAGCAAAGGGTCACATCTCTCCTGAGACTAACACAATTGTTGATTTCGTGGATCCAAAAGGAATTTTATCACCTAAAGGAAGGCTGAGAAAGGGGCTCTGGGGTCCCATTCCTGGGCGTGATGGACGCCACATGGCCTTGATGCTTTCTTTAAGGGGCGCTGAGGGGACAAGCTGCCCCTGAGTTCTCCACCTCAGTGATGCCCTGCAACACTCCAGAGCTGGCTGCAGGATTCTGGAGTCGTGACTAAGGGCAGGGCTCCCTCAGCCCCTGTCCTGTGACCCTGCTTGGAGAAAAAACGTGTGTGCATGGCACGCGAGATTGGGGTAGCTTCGTGCTGTCCTCACACTTAAGCCGACTAAAATGTGTGGCCCCACCCCTACAGAGGTTTGAGCTTTGCCCTGGACCGCAGGCTGGCGTGGGGGCCCGGGGCCCTCCCTGGGGGCTGGCCTCCAAGGCACCCGCTCCTCACAGGCCGCACTCGCTGGGTGGAAGAGGTGACTTGAGGCTGGGGCAGCCCTGGTGCTTGCCAGTTGGGTTTCACATGAAGGGGTTTCAAAAGATTTAAAACAAAGGAGGTGATCCAAGGTAATTAAACCTTGGAAAGATGACGGTGGAAAACAATGAGTTTCTTCCATAAAGAAGGTAAATTGCTTTGCCACGAGTGCTAGCATAGCCAGCGGCTCTGTCTGTGGGCTCGGTACCCCCCCACCTGGCCTCGCTTCTGATTAGCTGGAGACCTGGGCAAAGTTGCAAAAGCCTTTGTGCTTCCACAAGGGGTTGATTCCAGAGCTCCTCTGTGGGGCCTCGTGAGGCTGGTCCAGAAGAGCCAGTTAGTGGAAGTTGAAAGATTCATCTCCATGGAAGGGTTTGCCGAGCAGCACCACCTGCTGGCCAGCTGGGAAGGTAAAGGAAAACAGGCTTGCCTCTCCCGTTTCTTTCCCAGGTTCTGTAGAGCTTGTCGGGCACCATTAGTGGCTCTGAGCCCCTGTTTTGACTACTTGAACAGGGCACTCTTAAAGTTTTAGGAAAAAACATGAACTAAAAATCAAAGAGGTGTGAAATAAAATCACTAGGCAACAGAGAGAAATTGATCAACACAGCAAATTCACCAACATAATCAGATGCCTAAATATCAACAAAATATAACAAGTCATACTAAGAAACAGGAAGATATGGTCCAGCCAAAGGAATAAACCAAGAATCCAGACCAGATACAGGATTTAAGACAACAAATAAATGATGTTCACATAAACCTCTTTAATCAGTTTAGGAGATGAAGGAAAAATATGACTAAGGAGATGAAGGATATTAAGTTGACACTGTGTGAGCACAAAGAACAATTTGAAAGCCTACAAAAATAGTAACAGAGCTTTTGTGAATGAAAGACAAAATGGATGAGATTAAAAATACATTAGAGGCATATAACAGTAGATTTGAAATGATAGAAGAAGGAATAAGTGAAATCAAAGACAGAATATTTGAACTTGAAAAGATAGGAGAACTGACAGAAAAAAGAATGAAAAAATTCTCATGGTCTCAGGTAATTGAATGACAACATGAAACACACAAACATACATGTTACAGGTATTCCAGAAGGAGAAGAGAATGGAACAGGGGTAGAAAGAATACTTGGGGAAATGGCAATTGAAAAATTTTCAACCCTTATGAAAAACATGAATATTAATATTTGAGAAGGACTACACGTCCCAAACAGAATAAATCTAAATAGACGCATGCTGAGATATCTATTATTCAGAATGTCAAAGGCCAAAGAGAAAGAGAGGATTTTGAGAGTAGTAAGAAAAAAGCAATGTATTACTTACAAGGGATCCTCCATAAGGCTAAGTGCCTATCTCTCATCAGAAACCATGGAGGCAAGAAGGAAGTGGTGTGATAAATTTAAGGTACTGAAAGAGAAAAATTACCAGTCAAGAATTCTTTATCTGGCAAAACTATCCTTCAGAAACAAAGGCAAGTTTAAAATCTTCAGAGACAGACAAAACTGAGAGAGTATGTTACCAAGAGACCAGATCTACAAGAGATATTAAAGGGTGTGTTTCAGCCTGAAAGGAAAAAACAAGGGCAAGAGCCTGGAGAAGAGTGTAGAAATGAAGAATATAAGTAAGAGAAACTCAAAGGTTTAAAAGACAGACAATAGTAAGATATGACAGTAGAAAGCCAAGGGATAAAATGGATGAAGTAAGTAACACCATTACAGTAATAACACTGAATGTTAATGGATTAAACTTCCCAATTAAAAGACATAGATTGATAGAACAGATTAAAAAGAAAAAACATGAGCCATCTATTGTTGTCTACAAGAAACTCATCTTAGACACAAGGACACAATCAGGCTGAAAGTGAAGGGCTGGAAAATGATATTCAATGCAAATAGTAATCAAAAAAGAGCTGGAGTAGCAGTATTAATATCAGATAAAATAGATTTTAAATGCAAAACTGTCATAAGAGCTAGAGAAGGTTACTATATATTAATAACCTTATCAATAATTAATAGTTAATAAAATTATTATTAATGATTGATTAACAATCATTATTATTAATGATTGATTAATAATTATTAATCAAGATGAAATAATAATAATAAATATTTATGCACCTAACATAGATGCCCCAAAATACATGAGACACACACTGTCAAAACTGAAATGAGAAAAAGATGTCTCTATAATAATAGTTGGAGAATTCAACACACCACTATCAGCATTAGATACAACATCTGGACAGAGGATAAATAAGGAAACTGAGAACTTGAACAATATGATAAATGAACTAGACCTAATAGACATTTATAGAGCATTATACTATAAAACATCAGATATATACTCTTCTCAAGTTCTCCTCATGGATCTTTCTCCAGGATAGACCACATGCTGGACATAAGTCAGATCTCAATAAACTTAAAAACATTGAAATTATACAAAATGCTTTCTCTGATCATAATGGAATAAAGTTGGAAATTAAACAGACAGATAAAGGGAAAACAGAAATATATGGAGATTAAACAATACAATCTTAAATAATCAGTGGACCAAAGAAGAAATTGCAAGAGAAATCAGTAACTACCTCAAGACAAATGAAATGAGAACACAACATATCAAAACTTATAGAATACAGCAAAAGTAGTGCTGAGTGGGAAACTTATAGCCCTCAATGCTTCTATTAAAAAAGAAAAAAGAGATAAAATCAAAGACCTAACTGCACACCTGGAGGAACTAGAATAAGAACAGTAAACAAAAGGAAAGAATAATAAAGATTAGAGCAGAAATAAATGAAATGGAGAATTAAAAAACAATAGAGAAAATCAACAGAACTAAAAGTTGGTTCTTTGAGAAAAACAACAAAATTGATAAACCCTTAGCTAGATGACAAAGAAAAAAGAAAGAAGATGCAAATAAATAAAATCAGAAGTGCGAAGGGGGACATTACCACTGATTCAGGGGAAATAAAAGACATCATAAGAGGATACTATGAACAACGGTGTGTCAACAATCTAGACAACATTGAAGAAGTGGACAAATTCCTGGAAACACATGAACAAATCACACTGACCCTAGAAAAAAATAGAAGACCTCAACAAACCAATCACAAGTTAAGAAATTAAGACAATTAGCCAAACCTCCCCAAAATGAAAAGTCCAGGACCAGATGGCTTCACAGGTGAATTCTACCAATCATTTAAAGAAGATGTAATACCAATCTTGCTCAAACTCTTCCAAATATTTGAACAGGAAGGAGAGACACCAAACTTGTTCTATGAAGCTAACATCATCCTAATACCAAAGCCAAATAAAGATATTATGAAAAAAGAATATAAGAGATCATTTTCTCTAATGAATGTAGATGTAAAAAAGAATATTAGAGACCATTTTCTCTAATGAATATAGATGCAAAAAATCCTCAACAAAATCCTGGCTAACCAAATCCCAAAACACATTAAAAAACTTATATATCAGGGGGCGATGTGGCTCAAATGGTTGGGTGTCTGTCTCCCATATGGAGGGACCTGGGTTTGATCCCCGGGACATCCCAGTAAAATAAAGAAAAAATATAGAAGGCGTGCAGGTGTGCCAGGCCCCGTCAAGCCATGCAGCATGATAATGATGTAATAGGAGAGTGACACAAGGGAGAGCCAAGACGAGATGCTCTGAAAAACCAGGAACTAAGGTGATGCAGGTGGCAGAATGCCTCTCTCCCACATCAGAGGTTCCCAGGATCGAATCCCGGTGAAGACAGGAGGAGAAGGATGAGAAGGGAGGGCAGGAAACAGATACAGAGAACTGACCAGTGAAAGGACACTAAAACAGCAAAAATGGGGTGGGGGTGGTTAAAAATGGATAAAAGTAAAGTGAATAAATAAATCTTTAGTAAAAATTATATATCACTATCAAGTGGGCTTTATACCAGGTATGCAAGGGTGGTTCAACATAAGAAAATGAATAAATGTAGTACACCACATTAATAAATTGAAGAAGATAAATCACATGATCATCTGAATAGATGCAGAAAAGGCATTTGACAAAATACATCCTTTCTTGATAAAAAGCAATCTGAAAGAGGAATAGAAGGAAACTTTCTCAATATAGTAAAGTGCATATATGAAAAACCTACAACTATTATTGTACTCAATGGTGAAAGATTGAAAGCTTTCCCACTGAGATCAGGAACAATACAAGGATGCCCACTCTCTCCACTGTTATTCAATATTGTGCTAGAAGTTCTAGCTAGAGCAATCAGGCCCCCCCAAAAACAAACAAACAAACAAACAAAAAAAGAAATAAAAGGCACCCAAACAGGAAAGGAAGAGGTAAAACTTTCACTATTCACTGATATGATCCTGCACTTAGAAAATCCCAAAAAATCCACAACAAACTATAGAACTTTTAGACAATTTCAGCAAAGTGGCAGAATACAAGATTAATACACAAAAATCAATAGCATTTCTATACACTACTAATGAGCAATCTGAGGAGGAAGCCAGAAAAAAAATCCATTTACAATAGTGACTACAAGAACTAAACATTTAGGAATAAACTTAACCAAGGACATAAAGGAGCTGTATTCAGAAAACTATAAAGCATTGCTAAAACAAACCAAGGATGTTCTAAATACATGAAAGACTATTCCATGTTCATGGGTTGGAAAACAAAATAGTATTAAGATGTTGATTTTACCCAAACTGATCTACAGATTTAATGCAATCCCAATAAAAACTCCAATATCCTTCTTTGTAGGATTGGAAAAGCCAATTATCAAATTTACCTGGAAGGGTAAGTGTCCCTGATAGCAAAACATATGTTTAAAAAGAAGAACAAAGTTGGAGGCCTCTCATTTCTCGACTTTAAAGCATATTATCTAGCTACGGTAGTAAAAACAGCATGGTACTGGGACAAATATAGACAGACTGACCAATGGAATCAGATAGAGAGTTTGGAAATAGACGAAACATCTATGGTCAAGTGATTTTTGACAAGGCTGTCAAACCCACTCAGCTAGATCAGAACAGTCCATTCAATAAACGGTGCTGGGAAAACTGGATAGCCGTATCTAAAAGAAAGAAAGAGGACCCCTATCTCACACCTTACACAAAAATTAAAAAAAAAAAA
>JAQZBX010037288.1:0-23861 GCA_029593785.1 Cabassous unicinctus | reverse complement strand
AATAATAATAATAATACAAGGTGGGGATAGGGGAGTGGGTAGGAATATGATGAATCTAGATTGGCTATGAATTGATAATTATTGAAGTTAGGTGACAGTTACATTGGAGTTCATTGTACCATCTGTTTACTTTTATATGTGTTTGGAATTGTCCCTAAGAAAAATGGCTTTATTATTATTATTATTATTTTAATTCCGTATAGTCTCAATATGACACTATCCACCTTTTTTGGGACAAAGTCACCCTTGCAGGGAACAAGGATGTTATTGCCACTCTTGTGGGAGTCTTAGAAATAAGGTAGTGCCACTGTCATGGCCAGGAGGGAAAGGCCAGGGACCTGGGGAGCTGGGCAGGATAGGGAGAAAGTCCTGAGTTTATTCTCCAATCAGGAACTTTTAAACATGGACAAGAATTGATCTGTAGCTCTCAACAGAAACCATTTTTAAAATAACAGCCCCTGTAGTAAAATATCAAGAAATTTGATAATTTCAGAATTCAGAAACTCCCTGTCTACTAGACTGTAAAGATTTTTCCTTATTCTGAAGGCAGAGCTATTACTCCCAGCATGTGGTTGATAACTCATACAATTAAACACAGTCTTTGACCTGAAAAGTTCCAGTAGATACCACATTTGTGGGGTATTCTGCCCACGATGATATACCAGTCAGATCTTTTAATGAATTGGATTAATTAGTTTAGCAGCTTAACCCACCAAACTGGACAAATCTGAAGAATGTCTGGATATTTTAACATGCAGGCAGCCATAGCTTGCCTTGCCTGGTTGAATTCGAAAGAGAAAGATGCCGTGCCACAAATAAAGGAAACATCTGCTAAGCTAGGTTTCAATAATAGATAAGAGTTCACATCAGGCTATATCAGAATGCTTCATCATGAATTGAACATAACATTTTAAGAGAGATAGAGACAAAGAGGTTGTGTGCAAAGAAGATGAACCAGGATGCTACAAGGACTAGAAATGGTAGCAGATGTCCAATTGAAGGAACTGGGACTTGTAAATCTTAAAGAGAAGGACAAGGTAACAGTCTTCAGATATTTGTAAGTCTCACAAATGGAAGATAGATTAGACCTGCTCCATGAAGCTCAAGGAAAAGAATCAAGGCCAATGGAGGAAGCCTGGTGTCTGTCCAATATAAGGAACAATCTTTAAAAAGTAAAATTGAGCCAAGTGCTATTTGGCTGCTTTGGAAAATAGCACATTCCATGGCCCTGAAAAGTCTCTGGCAAAGATTGAACTCTTGTAAAGAGGTTTTGAAGGAGATTTCAGTATAGAATGAATATTTGCATGATTTTTTAAATCTCCTTCAATTGAAGATTCTGTGATTTCTGAAGAATAAAACTTATCATTGACATGTCAAAATTTATCACTGATCAAAGGATACATAAGCAGACACAGGTCATTTTTTTGTTTGAAGCAGAATAAATGGTTTACTGAGCTTCCCTTCACTAGGTGCCATATAGATAAAGCTTTTTCAAACTGTGAATAAGTAAAAATAAAACTTAACTCCTCTGCCATCCTCAATCCTATTTTTGCCTTACCAAAAAAATTCCTAGATGCACCATGCATTAGAGTAAAACATTCCGTGGACAGTATCAGGATTCACCTTCATCCTTGACCCCACATTTTTCACTCCTGCCTAGTTTCATATTTAATAGCTCCTAAACATAAATTACAGTTTCCCACTGTGGATACCTGGGGAGACTGTATTCCAGAATAGAGTTCCACTCTAGGAAGTGTGAGCCTTCCAATCTTGAGGCAAGAATCAGCTTTGAAGTCCCTGAGTCATTAGTACCTTGAACTTGCTATCTGCCCTGTTCTCTGATCCTGTCTTCCTTGAATCTCTGCTTTCATGTATTTCCTAGTCCCAAATGCTTGTTGGATTTCTGGTCTCCTGTTTTGCCTAGACTGTGGAATTCTGAATATCCCTAACAATTCAATTATTCATTCATTTGATAAACTTTTATAGTAACTTCCATTTGCCTAGAGGATTGTGGCAGGCACCTTAGGAGATACAAAAAGTCATATGACCTAGACAAGGGCCTAAATCTGATACAGAATATGAAACATGGACGGAAATAGCTATAGCCCACAGCAGAATGTGCTAAGTGCTATAAGAGAGGTACAAACCAAGTGCTATCAGAGTTCAGAGAGAGGTGAGATGCTGCAGAAAAACTAGATGTGATTTTAAAAGCAGCCTTCAAAAGCCAGATGTGATTCGTGTGCTAATTCTATTTAATCCTTAAATATAAGATACATAAATATATTAGGGAACAAATGTAGCTCGGTGGTTGAGCACCTGCTTCCCATGTACAAGGTCCTGGGTTCAATCCCCATACATCCTAAAAAACGCAAAGAGAAAAAGACAAAAACTATATTAAAAATATATATCTTTTTAATTAAAGAAGAAAGTAGCTGTGAAACAGGAATAGGGAGACTATATCTAATGCTCAACAATGTTAGCTAGAGGGACCAATCACTGTCCAATGTAAACCATGCAGCCAAAAATCATCCCCATTGTCAGAAAGAAAAATTACAATTATGAAATTGAAAACATATTTGCTACTTAAATGAGTCTTTTTAGAGATTTGACTTAGACTGAAAATTATTCATTAAAGAGTTCCTCCGGGTAATAGACTGTAACTGCACTTTGTAGTTTTAGAATACCTTAGACTCATTCCCCACTCCAACACCAGAGGTAGGTTATATCAGGGTCAGCAAACTTTTTCTGGGAAGTGCCAGATAATAAATATGTTAGGTTTTGAGGTCCATATGGTCTCTGTTGCAACTACTCAACTGCACAATGGTCGTGCAAAAACAAACATGGGTGATGCATAAACAAAGGAGCATGACTGTGTTCCAATAAAACTTTATTTATGAACACTCAAAATTTGATTTCAGGAAATTTTCATGCCGCAACATATATTACTCTTCTTTTGAATTTTTCAACCATTTAAAAATGTAAAACCCATTCCTGCTGGCAGGTCTTCCAACAGGCAGCAGGCCACATTTGGCCTGCGGGCCATAATCAGCTGACCTCTGGGCTATTATCAATGACCCTACTTTACAGATGAGAACACTCAGGCTCAAGGAGACTAAGTGTGTTCCCAAATCAATAGAAATTCAATTTATTGGCTCCCGTAAAAAGACAAATAATGAAATAATAGAAAACATTGGGGACACTTACTCTTTATCAACATTGTTTCACAGCATTGGAACAAAGCTTGTATACATTATCTACAAACTTCAGTTCCCTGGGCATAACAAGCAATAATTCTTAAACTGTGCCTAGAAAAATTAGTTCATGGTAAATGAAGCAATAATGGCTTAAATTTATATGTACAATAATTTATTGTCTTTCTTAATTTTAATTTATAATTGATAAAAACCTTTAAATTAAAAAAAAACGTTTGCCTTATTTTAAATATCTGGTAGTTCATGTACTGAATCACATACTGCTAAATGTTTATCAGCACATAAATATTTCAGGAAGAAATATAAAGAGTTATTAATGTAGTTAACTTAGTGCTCCATGGAATGAGTATTCCAACTTTCTATGGGTACCAAGATGAAGGCTTGGAATAATATTGAAGAATAAAGCATTGGAAAACAACTCCCCACACACGCACTGGATTGTCACTTATTTGAGCCTTTAATAAGCTACACTATTGGTATATAACCCCAAAAATTGAAAGCAGGGACTCAGATAGATATTTGCACACAGATGCTCAAAGCAGCGTTATTCACAATTGCCAAAAGATGGAAGCAGCCCAAGTGTCCATCATCAGAAGAATGGATAAACAAAATGTGGTATATACATACAGTGGAATATTATTCAGCTATAAAAATGAATGATACAATCTAAAACATGGGTGAACCTTGGAAATATCATGTTGCGTGAAATAAGCCAGGCATAAAAAAAAAGGACAAATTTTGTAAGATCTCACTTATATGAAATACTTAGAACATGTAAGTTCATAGTCAGGAACTAGACTATAGGTTATCAGGGGCTGGAGTGGGGGTAAGGAATGGGAGTTACTGCTAAATTGGTATAGCGTTTCTGGTTGAGGTGATGGAAAATTTTGGTAATGGATGGTGGTGATGGTAGCAAAACATTGTATACTGAATTGTATATTTGAATACAAAATATGTGGCTAAAAGAGAAAATTTTAAGTTGTATAAATATTGCCATAGTAAAAAAAAATTTTAAAACAGAACTGTACATCACAAACAGTGACTCCTAATGTAAATTATGGACTATAGTTAAAAATATAATTATAGCAATATTGTTTCATAAATTGTAACAAAGTTACCATATTAATGCAAAACGTTAATGATAGGGAAAACGGAGTTTGTGAGGGGGTAGATGGGAACTCTGTATATTACACATGATTTTTTTGTAAACCTACAACGCCTCTAATAAAAAAAAGATATAATAATAATTTTTAACATCATGGAAAACCATAGTTTTATGGCAAGAACAGAAATACACTTATTCAAGACCTCCAGGAAGGATTATCAGCTAAAAACAAATGGCAAAGCTTCTCCATGGTACTTATTCTTCAGACAATTAAGCCTGTGGAAAAGAGAAGGCAGATGATTCAAATCCTACAAATTCATAAAAGATAAAAGTAATGTGAATTAAGTTCACTAGATCTGAGAACTCTTGGACAGCCAGGGTTATCACACTGAAGTACAGAACAGGTAAGTTTAGAATTTGGTGAGAACAGCTTCCCACCAAGGCAGTGAGCTATGGAGCTCCTCATTTCAAAAAGTGATTCAGAAATAATAGCTTTAAAATGTTTAGGTAAAATCACAGGTACAGATTCCTAATAAATGGCTAATAAAGGTAACATTGGCATTTGGGGTGCAATCTGAATGTCTGATGTGCTCCTCTGTCCATCACCTTTCAAGTGCTCATTCAAAGTGCTGGGTAAAGTCTGAACCCCCCGCCCCCCCGCCAAGCCTGTTTTCTGGCTCCCCCACAGGAACCGTGTAATGTGCTGGCACTGTTTGGGCCTTTGCAAAAACATTACTTTCAACCCAGAATGCTATTCTCTATCCACTTGAAAGCTCCTACTTTCAAGACCCAGCTCAAAGTTTCACTAATGCCTGCCCTCACAGCCCTCCTACCATCTCCAAAGTGATAACTCCTCCTCTGTGCAACCACTTTATCTCATTCTCACCTCTTTCATAGCACGCATCACCCTGAACTGCTATGATTAGTTTGTTTATTTCCTCTACAGAGGATTATCTCCCTGAGGCGGAAGGAGTTCCATCAATTTTCATATCCTGGAGGCCTAGCCTGGCATCTGAGACACAGTCATAACTCAATAAACATTTGTTGAGCAAATTAACAGCCCCTGAGTCTTCCAATGCCTCTACCCTTTTTACCTGCAGTTAAAGTATAGACTTGAAGTAAGGATGGCAGGTAATTCTATCATCCATTCATTCATTCATTCAACAAATACTTATTGAGCATCCACTAAGTGCAAGGCACTATTCTGGAAGCCTGAGATGTATTAGTGAGCTAAGTAACCAAAGATCTCTGCCCTTGAGGGGCCTACATTTAGCTGGGGAAACGGGCATTAAACAATACACATAACAAATAAGTAAACAACAGACTTTGTTAAAAGACGCTAAGGGCTAAGGGAAAAAGATGTAAGCAGAGCAGGATAAGGGGGCCTAGGAGTGTGTAAGTTGTGATTTTAAATTTTGTGGTCAGGAGAGTAGGACTGGCCAAGTGAACAATGGGGAGAAGGTTACACTTGAGCAGACTTAAAAGAAGAAAGAGAATTAGAGGTGGAGAGACATGGGGGAAGGGCACTCCAGAGAAAAAGAATTCAGTGCAAAGAGCCTAACCCCAAAGCAAGGAGGTCACTGAGGCTGGCTAAAAGCGAGGGGGAAAGTAGTATTGGGGTGGGCATGGGAACATAGATCATGAAGGCCTTAAAGGCCATTATAATGACTTTGACTTTGACGCTGAGTAAGAAAGGGAGCCAGTGGAAGACTTTGAACAAAGGTTAAACATGATCTGACTTAGATCTGGTTTATATTTTGAAAGGATCATTCTGGCCATTTTGTTACAAATTAAGTTTGGGGGAAAGGGTAGAAGAAAGGAAACCAGCTAAAAGGCTATTATGATAATTCAGATGAAATAAAACAGTGGCTTATACCAGGGTTGTAGGTGGGGAAAGATGGTTAGATTCTGCTTATAATTTGAAGATAGATCCAAAAACATTTGCTGACATATGTGGAGAGAGACAGACAGAGAGAAAGAGAGAGAAAGAGAGAGAGAGAGAGAGAGAGAGAAAAGAATCAAGCATTAGTCCAAAACTTTTGGCCTAAGCAACTGCAAGAAAAGATAAATGACAAGCATTTAATTCTATCTAAGGGCTATACTTTTCCCACCCTCCCACCACCCATGTAACAGCATGGCTACCCACGTGGAGGCAATATGATGCAGGAGAAAGAATAGAAAAAGAGAGCTATTTAGTTGCCACAACTTCCAGGGGCTGGCCTCTGAGTCCCACTCCCTTTCTACGTCCTCCTCTTGCCTCTTACCCACAGAATTACAGGAACTTTCTTGGCTGGCTCACTTGTCCAGGACTAAAGAGAATTATGCAATAGGTTTTAATGGAAAATGGTTTAATGGTAGTAAGTTTTAAAGAAGTTCAAATAAGGCAGCTCCATTATTAAGATGATAATGGGGAAGATGGTGACGCTGGTAGTGTCATAGCATTTGCCTGTGCTGCAGATTTCATGGATCTTGGAGATATAGTAAAATACAAAAGGAGGAAGAAGCCAAAGTCAGGAGAACGGTCACACCATGTAAGCTGCCGAACATCTTCTGAGCCAAAACACTTGTGAGACTATCTGCAAAACTGTTTCCAAAAAAAGCAAATGCGGTCCATGCAACTGATGCTTATAATTGGAAGATCTCTGGCAATGGAAACCTTTCTTCCTTGTAAACTGACGCTGCATTTACATAAATTGAAAAGTGGAACATATCCATAAATAAAGCTTTATAATTCTCTATAAAATGAACTCATATATCTCAGGTCTTAGTCTGCGACATCAAATCCTAAGGACTTATTTTAAATTTCTTTGCTTAACCAAAATTTTATGTACTGAGTATTGTAAGAAACAACTGACTGATAAGAAATGGAATGCATTTCTTTGTGTCCTTAGGTTCTTTATGATGATTTGAAAACTCCTTCAAAATGAACAAGAACACTATAAAAAGTGTGTATTTCACGGCATCATTAAATATTGATTAAGCCACCACTGAACAGAACACTGTATTGGTGACTGAAAGGACAATGATATTGTAAAATTTAGCCTTAAATCATTTAAAAGAAACACTTTCAAATCTGTCTTCCTTCTCTTTCCTAGTCATGCATAGACTACTTTCACAACTATTGCCCATCAATAGAAATGCAATAGAAATCCTACATTATCCATCATTTTTCCATCTAGTTTTGCATTTTCCTCCTGTGTCTGAGGATGTCTCTAAAACAGAGAGGCCTAAACTTAAGTGTTGGCAGGATATGCTTTTTAGTTTGCCTCCAGACTTTAGGTTGTTCATTTGATTTGGTCTAATGTTGGAAATTTGTATAGAAATTTTTTTCTGAGGTTCATAACATTTTAAAGGATACTCCTACTAACAATAATTCAAGCTACTTCTTAAAAGTTATATGAGCCTCTTAATTCTGATGGCTCTGAACAGAAAGGCTTAGACATGGAGAATAGCATCAGGTAAAACTGAAAAGGTACAAGAGAAACTGAAAATGAACATTCCTTCTTTTCAAACTCATAGAATATCAACCCTCGGTTTTATCCTGTTCCTTGGTTTAGGATGAATTCTAGATGGAAGCATGTTTCCAAATGAGGCTCCAACAGCCAGTCAATTCATCAGGATACAAGTAAATCAAGCAACCTGTTTGTGTGAACAAAAAATATCATCTACATTTTCTTTTTCAGTCCTTTGTTCTGGTGTCATGAGCAGACTTAGATCCTGCCAATGAAACTACCAAGTTTGATTCATGAGTTTCCATTAGTGTTATCTTCACCTTAGCAATGAGTTAGGACTCCCAATCATCCACTTAAAGGTATTACTACTGCCATCACCGTAAGGACAAGTTCTGAATGATCTAAGAACTGTAACAACTGTTCCCCAATTCACAACCTCAACATTAAAAAAGACTCAACGTTAGGAATTTGACTTTCTCCCAGTTCCTACTAAATACACACACTCACACACACACAGAGCAAATCCTTCTTTTTATCTTTTTATATCCATAATGTTAATGAATTTTAGTCTTTCTTGCTTGAAGACCTTTGAATAATCCGATTAAAACTTACTGGCAGCTTTCATTACAAGATTCTTTTCAGATGTCCCAGGCTTTAAAGAATCTTTGAATTTAGATATTTTCTTCTTTTGCATCAATGTTTTGTTTGGAACACATATTTCCAAAATTTAGAGTAGAGGTATGAATCTTTACTTCCCCCACCAACCCCAAACCTTTTCCTCCAGTGTTCTGTGGCCATAATTCTTGGACACCTTGCAAGTCACCCTCACCTACTTCTCCATCATCCATCCATCAAATCACCAAGTCATATCTTTTTTACCTCCTAAACACCTTTCAAATACACTCACTCTTCATACCAAATATCACTACCCTGGGCCAGGTACCTGTCTTCTCTGGCTTGAAATCTGTGCTGCTGAAATGGGTGCCTAACTGATCTCCCCACTGCCATTCTTGCCCTTCTCCAATCTACACATCAAAATTCAATTAAATGATAATTTTTTTTCAAGGTACCAGGGCCAGGGGACTGAACAGGGGACCTCACATGTGGGAAGGCAGCGCTCAACCACTGAGCCACACTGGCTTCCCTGAGTTGGTTTTATTGTTTGTTTTGCTTGCTGTTTTTGTTTTATCAGGAGACACTGGGAACGGGACCTTCCATGTGGGAGGCAGGAATTCAACTGCTTGAGCCACATCCGCTCCCCTAAATGATAATTTTAAAAATATGGCTACGTCACCTCTTTACTTGAAAAAGCAAACATCTTATTATCATTGGAATAAAGTCTAAATTCCTTAACAAGACTTAAAAGTCCTCATGACTGATCAGATTCCACCTACCTTTTCAGTCTTATCTCTGATCTCCCTCGTCCTTAAGCCATACTGAACTTTCTTTTGTACCACTGTGCGCTCTTTGCCCCACCATCCTAGCCCTTGCACATGACTGGTTCCTCTACCTGGAACGAAATTCTATTCATTCTTTTTAAAATTAATTCAATCACTCTTATAGAGAATTTACTACCTGCTAGATATGAGGAAATAGATCAGGGAGCGGATGTAGCTCCCTGCTTCTCATGTCAGGGTTCGATCCCAGGTACCTCCTAAACAAACAAACAAACAAATGAAAAATCCAACTCTAATTGGGGAGCAGATGTAGCTCAGTAGTTGAGCACCTGCTTCCCATGTATGAGGTCTTGGGTTCAATCCTGGTACCTCCTTAAAAAAAAAGATCAATGATCAAAACAGGCATGGTTTCCACCCTCATAAAGTTGACAGTATAGCACAGAAAACAGTCATGAATCATGTACTGAAATAAGAGCTACAGCATGGGAAGTATAAGATGATGTGGGAGCAAATATGAGGATGACCAGGCTTATTTTAGGAGTCACTGAAGGTTCCCTGAGGAAGTCCTATTGAAACTAAAATATGAAGGATAAGTAGATGTCAGTTAGGGTAACACAAGAGCAGGGAGGAAGATGGAGGTAGGGAGGGATGGAAGGAATATTCCAGCAACACAGTTAAATGGGAAATATAAGAGTATTATGAAAAGAATTGGCCTTTCCTTGTTATAAGCATAAGACAGTGGGAAGATATATCTTTGCTGAACATATTTTGTTGGTGGGCTGTGTTGTCAAGGAAAAATCTTAAGTACCCATTACCCTAGGTTTCTTGCAATTAAGGTAGTAAAGACAAGGCATCTTGGATGAGAGTCTAGATATCAGGAAACTGCCTCTAGCCTAACTTTTGTTTATGCCTTGGCCAAATAACTTAAACTTGTACCTCTCCTATGTCCTTCATAAAAGGGAGATAGATAATATTCAATTTATTTCACAAGGTAGATCAAATGAGATAGTGGTGTGAAAGTATAAAGTACTAAATTGTGCATAATGACATTTTACATAAGTTTTTCCAAGCATATTAAACGGTTTCTCAATTTCTAACACTTCTCTCTATATTAATACCAACTTAAATTCAATTTTCTTATGCTTTCTGGCTGTAGCCACGGGGGCTGCATTGTACTTCCCAACAAATAGACATCCTTCTTCAATACTCTTTAAGAGGAGTAGAATTGAATCATGTCTTTCATTTGAAATGATCCAATTGTTCAAAGCAAAAATATTTTGAAGTAGAAAAACTGAAAATTCCAATTATATTGTAATAACCAAAAATAATAAAATGTGTTTCTACAGTTAACAAATTCCCCAGTCCCTCTATTTTTTTATGGCCAGACTAATCTGATCAGTCCTTTCTGACTTCTTAATTTAAACTTGCTATCTGATTTCCTAGTGGCTGGTTTATTGACAGATATAGCAATGAAAATGCAAAGAAAGTTATATTAAAATATAATATAAAACTAAGAATTTACATGTGAAAAAAACTAACCAAGTTTTAGCTTCATAATATATTCTTATGTAATAAGGAAGAACTATGAAATATGACACTGGTTTATGGGCTTACTTTACCAAAAACTTGTATTCATCACTGAAAACATTTTAGTTACAGCTTAGTATTTTGGTGTCAAATATCTCTGTTGCAAATATTAATGTTTTTTCTTCTCTATTTCTAGAGCTACAAATAGAAATAATATCAACTACCCTTTCAGCATAAAGGAAAATCTCATTTTAAAAATGCTTTACCAATATTGAGGACTATACAAGTACTGCTTTGCAGAGATGAACAGTGAGCCTTTAGTTCTGAATGCTGCTTATCTTTTTGTTTATAGAATCTTTCTCTTTTTTACTTGCTAAGCAATTGGATCTCAAAATATAGGAGCTCTTTTAAAAGTGTATAATTTCAAAGTTCAGTTTTGGGCTATGTTTTTTTAAATGTTATCACAAGTGTCAAGCACCTTAAAGAAAGTTTGAAAATTTTATTGCATTAATGATTTCTGTATTATTGAGAAGAAAATTTTAAAAGCCATTTAAAAGAAGGAAATAGTTCAAGGATAACTGGTTTCCAAAACTGATATCATTGGAAATGGAAAAGAACTCTTAAGGAAATACATATTTAGGAATCTAATTTAGTTGATGGCCAATTTAATTCTAATCTGTTAGTATATATTTTGAAGGAAATAAATTGTTCCTGAAATGATGCAGTCAAAAAGTTAGTGGACACTTCCTCCCACTTTTGGTACAGTGAAAAGCCTTCTGCTGGAGGAATCAGGAATCATGGGTTCAAGTCGTGCCTCTGCCACCCACTCTCCATGCAGGCTCATGAGACAGTCACTTAGCCACTGAGCATCAATTTCTTATTTGTGAGATGGAGATAATTGTGCCTTCCTTAAAAGGTTGTTATTAGGAATAAGTGAATAACATATATGAAAAGACCGTAAACCAGAAACAACTCTATAATAATAAATTACAAAATTTATCACTAGCTCAATGATTCCCAGAAGGAATCTTAACAAAAAGCTTAATATGTATTTTTTTCTCTTGTTCTTGTTTTTTCTTCATATGTATTTGTACTAAATCCTTCATTAGCTTGTAATCTCCTTAAAGCTTACAAGCTCACCATATTCTCTTTCCATGTTGCTCTCTGGATTACATTTAACTAATGGATTCTCAAAAAGTTTTATTGACAGTCATTCTTCCTTGGTCCTCAGTTCTAATACCAAGTAAATAGTCATTACTGTCAGGAAGTCTCCTTTTCAACTATCCCATGCTCAAATCGTCTTTCTGTAATCTATGCCTATTTCCACATATTCTATCCTACAAGTTGTTGGAGAATGGCTGGTCAGATTGGCTGAATAAAATCCCTTGTAAGTGTTACCAAACTTTCTTCAGCTTAGACAGATTCCTTGGTTCCCAGTATAAATCTGTTCTTCTTGCAATTCAAAACAAGAGGAATTAACTACACATTTAGCCCAAGGAAAGAAAGAGGAGTACCCACTGGCTAACTACAGATTCCGCGAGTCAAGGAGTTCCAAAGGAAAGCCCATTCCGACCTGGCCAAGGGAGAGGAAAGAAGTATTTCAACATAAAATCGCTAGAAGAAATATGGATAGAAAGGAAAATAAGGACAGAAGTGAAAACACCAGAATTAGGAGAAAGTGAAAGTAGAGTGCTCCCAAGGCACCAATATTCCCTTACAAGATTGATAAGACCTTATGTTCTACTCCAGTAGTTGAATGAAAGTCTTTAGTTAATAGACAAGTTGGCATTGCATCCTAATAAAACACTTTAAAAAGCTGATAGAATGGTGAGGAAGGGATGGCTCTCTCTGTCTCCCTCCTCAGATCCTGTAAATGTGCCTATCTGATTTACCCTCTACTCAAAGTCGTTCTGTATTCTTTCATGAGTTGTGTTGTTGTTGTTGCTGTTTTAATAAATGAGTCCATTCCAGCGCACCTTTTAGGTTTAGAGAGGTATATGTTTAGCCTAAGCCACCTCGCTCGGTCTTTACTGATATGATGTTGCTTTCATTAAGCTGCCCTTAGAGGTCTCACGGAATCCTCAGGCTCGGGGTAAACACGTGTGTCAGCAGCCTGCTCCTGCGCGCCCTGCTTTTCAGCACCGCCGCCTCTGGATAGCGCCTTGCTGGCTGGTCAGTTCAGGGCCTCCCACTAGATATCTTACCCATCTTCAGCCCAATCCCCTCCTTCTCCACATTTCCCTCAGTCCCAGGAAAAAGTGTCTCCCAACTTCTAACCATTCCAGAATTCCCACTTCTAGAGTGACCTCCACAGGATCTAAATGCACACGCCCCCGTGCCTTTGGATCCTACCGGAACAGCAGCGAAGCCGCGTGGTTTCCCCACTGGTGACGCGAGATCTCCAAAGGCACAGACCACCTTTCCCCTGCCACCGGATCCCAAACCAGCAGCCAGGAGTCCCCGCTGGCTCCCTCTCGCTCCACGCCCTAAGCCTTCAAGAAATAAACGTGCGATGATGCGCGCGCCCAGCCACAGACGCACACACGCATACACACACATACACTCCACACATACACGCCGAAAGCCGTCCTAGTGCCATCGACGCCCTGGGCAGCGCCTCAGTCAACTTGGGCCTCGATCCATCAACACCGGCTCGCCAAGCGCCGACCGTAGCGGCCGCCCCTCCCCCTCCCCTGCCTAGACAGCAGGTCCAGGCACCCCAACACTGGCTGGCCAGGGCCCCCCTCCATTCACTCCAGCCTTCTACCTCGCGTGTACAGCACGGTCCACAAGCGTCCCTGGGCCCCTCCAAACCATCAGTCAAACCGTGAATTAATCTCCTTGAAACCCCAGCCCCTGTCACTGCTCTGTTGAGTGTGAATGTGTTTTTGTGTCTCCTAGGCACATCATTTAACTCCTTCGAGCATTCCGCCCATCCTAAACAAACAGCACGTTATCTCCAATCTCCTCCTCCCTTCTCTGCGCCCCACCTCTGGCCCTATCCGAGTCCACACCAGCCAAGCAGCCGAATCACCACACAGCAACACTCCAGTTTTCGAACCCCCGACCCAGGCCAAACTGACGCTCATCTCCGGACCCCTCCCCTCCTCCACCCTCTGGCCCCCTGCTAGTCCGGTCCCGACCGCGCAAGAGACGCCTGTAAAATGCATTCTGCGCCCCACCTTGCTGAAGCCCGAAATAGAAGGGCTGACCTTCCACTAGCCTGATCAGCTGGCGCACCCCTCCGGATGGGGCACACGCCTTCCTGTTCAATCGCCCTGGAAAACACAGGTGCCAGGAAAAGACGAGGAGCGGAAGCAGCCTCCGGGGGTGGGCGGGAGGACTCACCGAACATCTGAATGTGCCCTTTGGTGATGGGATTGAAGCTGCCGCAGGCAAGCAAGATAACATGGGTCTTAGTGGTCTCGGTCATGGTGCGTGTGAACCTCTCGCGCTGGTGTAGCGGTCGCCTCTCTTTTTGTGTCTCGATATGTCTGCAGAGGGAGAAAGGAAGGCGAGGCTCCGGCGGTGGATGCTGTGGACTCCAAGGAGCCGCTCTAGACGCAAAGAGCGTCACTCCCCGCCTCCTTTTAACGCTTGCAGCCCCGGCAAGATCCGAGGCTGCTTTTATATTGCTATTCTCTCTTCTCTCCTCTGTACTTCTCTTTTCTTTCTAGTTTTTTTTGTTTGTTTGTTTTGTTTTTTTCGTGTCTCTCATCTTGGGCCCCCGCCCACCCTCTCTCTCCCCTACCCAACTTCACACCATCACTCTCTCTTAAGATTTTATCTATAAGGTAAAATGTGGTACCCAATCCGAGAATCATGGAGACTTATAGCATGATGTGCAATCTTTTGAGCTCTTTCTATCTTTTGCCTCCATGTAATTTAGTTTTTCTCCCTCACTCTAACACTTTTCTGCCCCATCTATTTTCTCTAACATTTCCAAACCCCAAAGAGTTTGATCTTAAGAGTTGTTTTCTTTCTCTTTCTTCAATATCATGTTTTAAGGACAAAAATGACCATTGTTCATTTCGGGAGTAGTCATTTCTCCCTTTCCCCCCCTTCTCTGGTGGTCCTGAACTATTGAACTGAGTCCAGATCTTGACCTAGAGATTGCAAGAGATAGGAGACACGTGAATCCTTCCCCCTGGTATATTGGTCCTTCTTGTGATTTGAAGCAATGCTATCAGAATGAAAGAACATGGGTGAAATAGAGCTGCTAAAAGCTGTATTAGAAAGCTAAGTGATCCTACATAAGCTATCAAAGCTGAGCCAAAGATTCACCCATTTGGAAAGTGCTTCTTGAGTGCTCACTGTGTTAGCTGCTGTGATAAGCCCTGTCCTTGCTGGGTTTATATTCTACTAGAGGGAGTCAGATAATAAACAGAGATAACAATAAGGGCAATGCACAAATGTAAAGTAAGGTAACAGAGCAGAGAAGGACTAGAGGAGAGGGGATCACTTTAAATTGGGTAGTTAAGGAAGGCATCTCTGGGGAGGTGACATTTCAGCGGAGACCTAAATGGCAAGAAGGAGTTGCTAGTACAAATATTCAGAGGCAGAAAAGAGCTCACTCTGCTCATAGAAATGAAAGGAGGCCAGAGTGGCTAGAGTGTATAGGTAAAGGGAAAAGTGGTAGGAGAGAATATTGGGTCAGATCCAAGTAGGATTTGTAAGCTGGGTTACGGGGTTGGGATGTTTTTGTATGTGGAATAACTTATAATGAAATTACAATAGGAAGCATTCCATCCATCCTAAACCAACAGCACGTTATCTCCAATCTCCTCCTCCCTTCTGGCACCCCAACCTCTGCCCCCATCCAAGTCCACACAGTCTTATGCATCAAACTGTAATTTATATTTTTATTAGATTTTCTGGATAGAAAAGGGTTGTGAAGAAGAAGGCAAAGAAAGCATCTGGGTGACTCTGGTGGTAGTCTAGGCATGTGGAGTTTTGCCTTGGACTAGGGTTTATAAAGGTGGAGATGGTGAGAAGTAGATGGCCTCATGAATAGAGGTTTGTTTTGTTTTCAGATAGAGTTTACACTCTTTGCAGTAGGATTGGATGAGGAGGAGGATGGAAAGAGAGAAATCTAGGAAGAAATCTAGAAATTTGGCTTAAATAAATGAGTGGATGGTTGTTCTATTAACTGAGAGGAGAAACATGAAGGAAGAGAAGGTTTAAGGGACAAGATCGATTGTTTTATTCTGATACAAGAGATAGAACTAATAATTCTCAACTCAGAGGCACATAAGTACAAATATTTATCGTTCCTGGGCTTCAACATTCTTGGATAAATTGCTACCTCATATTGAAGACTTTTTATATAATGACCATATAACAAGTATGCAGTAAATATTGTTGTATATAGCAAATCACCCTAATATGTATAAAATTTCTGGTTTAAATACAACGGCCCTAAGGGCCATAATGGGGTTTGTGTCTTACCCAGAAATCACATGAGATGCAGAAATCGCATGGAGTAGAAAGAGCAAGGGGTTTTGGAGAAGGGCTGACTTGGGTATGAAACTCTGATACTTGTAATTAACATAATTTTAGTTAAGTAATAAATATCTATGGGTGCCTGCCATGTTCCAGGCACTGATTTAGGAGTTTGAATAAAACAAAATCCTCGCTTTGATATAGCTCACATTCTAGAGCAGGACAGCAGACCCTAAACAAAATGATAAATATAAAATATGCTGGATGGTAATAGGAACCAAAAAGACAAATGAAGCAAGATAAGAAGAAAAGAAAATGAAAGGAGAAATTCTTTTATTTAAATTGGTCAGGCATGGCTTCTCTGACAAGATGGTATTTGAGCAGGGACCTGATGGAGTGAAAGTCTGTGTTGTTTGAATATGTGGGGAAGAACATACCAGGCAGAATAGCAAGTGCAAAAGGTCTGAGGAACAAAAGTGCTTGGAGGTTTCCAACAATGTGGAAAGTGGTAGAAGAAGATATAAGAGAAGTACAACAGATCATGTAGGGCCTTGTAGGCTCTGGTGAGGACTTCCCCTTCTCACTGTGACAGACGGGAAGCCATTGGAGGGTTTTGAGTGGATGAGTGACATGAGCTGACATACCTTTGGAAAGTGTCAGTTTTGCAGGAGATATAAATTTGAGTCACCGGTACAGTTTATATTTAAAGTCATGGGATTGAATGAGGTCAGCTAGGAATGAAAAACATGGAGAGAATAAAGGAGGACCTTAGATGCAGCCCTGGGGCACACTAAATTAATAACACTAGCAACGAGTCATTGGGGGTCACTGGAAGCCCAGGCATTGCAAGAACAGATGTTAACTCATTTAATGCTCACAATAACTCTATGAGTTGGTGTATTAGTCAGCCAAAGGGGTGCTGATGCAAAATACCAGAAATCTGTTGGCTTTTATAAAGGGTATTTATTTGGGATAGAAGCTCACAGTTACCAGGCCATAAAGCATAAGTTACTTCCCTCACCAAAACCTATTGCCACGTGTTGGAGCAAGATGGCTGCCAATGGGTGCCAAGAGTTTAGGCTTCCTGGGTTCCTCTCTTCCTGGGGCTCGTTTCTCGTCGGGCTCAGCTGCTCTGCTCTCTCCACAAGGCCAGATGTAGACTATCAGGCAAATGGCTCATCTCTATTCCTGGGGCCTCTGCCATAGCTAATAGAACATTCTCTCTTTCCTCACCTATCTGCTACTCCTGCTTGTTTACTTTCCGGGCTCCAGGATCAGAACTCCAACCTCTCTTCTCTGCTGAGCAGCTTCTCTGTGAGTCCCCACCCACCAAGAGGGCAGGGACTCAACGTCCAACTGACGTGGCCCAATCAAAGCCTTAATCATTATTTAATCAAGTAAAAGTGAAACCTCTGAATCCAATACAATCTAATATGCCCAGAAGAAGAGACTACTTTACAAACATAATCCAATATCCATTTTTGGAATTTATAAACATTATCAAACTGCTACAGTTGGTACAATTTTATCCCATTTTTCAAAAGCACATACTGAGGCACAGAAAAATTAAGTAACATGTGCAAGTTCAGACAGCTAGTATGTATGGAGCGAGATTCAAACCTGGCCTTTGCACAAAGGTCCTGCTCTTGATCCAAGGCTACTCTCTCACCTCAGTTCACTGCTATGATATAACCATATTTCTAAAATGAGGACAATACCCATCAAGCCACAGAGATGTGAAGATTAGAGGTAATGTATGTAGAACACCTGGAATATTCTGGATGGTCGATCATGATAGCTATTTCATAAGTGAGAGAATGGGAGTTCTTAGAGGCTTGAGGGTCAGACTGAGAATTGCCTCACTAGGTTTTCAGATTTTCCCTTTCTCTTTATCCAGGAAAAATGGAAGAGTAGACAACAAGATTGATATGACCTGCTAAAATGGCTGGACAGTCACTCAATTCTACAAATTATTATTATTTTTTTTATAGAAGGTACTGGGGATTGAACCCAGGGCCTCGTACATGGGAACATGGGAAGCAGGTGTTCAACCAGTGAGCTACATTTACTTCCCAATGAGAGTTGGGTTTTTTCATTTGTTTGTTTGTTTTTGTTTTGTTTTTAGGAGGTACTGAGGATTGAACACAGGACCTTGTACTTGGGAAGCAGATGCTCAACCACTTGAGCTACATCCACTCCCCTACAAATTAATTTTAATGGAAAGAAAGAAGAAATGTCCAACTCAAATTTCTATACAGAATAATGCTTAGTTAGGACTTATTGATGAATTGAGTACAAAAATCTTTTTAGCAGTACAGTGCCCGGAGAGTAACAATGAGATATGGATTTGCAATATAATGCAATAAATATGTTTTCATCCTGGAAGTTCATATCTTAAGAAATAATTTAAATTCTATGTACTAGATTGATTGTGATACTAATAATTTCTTGTAATTTTTTAATGCCCATCTCTAATTTCATGTATCCCCAAGGAGGACTTTGGAATTGGAATTTGGAAACATGGGGAGCAAATTCTGACCCTGCCACTTGCTAATTGAGTAACTTTGGGCCAGTCATTTATAACAAAGCCTCTATATGGAACTGCATCTATCTCTAGGTTAAGACACGTATAATATTTTGTGAAGCAGTTTAGAGTCTGGCAGATAATACATGTTCAATGTATCATGTATAACTATTATGTATATTATGTATAACTAATGTTCATAAAATGAGGATACTATAATACATGCCCTACAGGGTTGTTGTAAAGACCAAATAAGACCATATGTCAGCCTTAGGTCAAAACTCTACAGTTACTATATACAAAACATTTATTGTTTTCAGGTGTTCAGTTGTTTCTATTTATGGTTTGTCAGGGATGTTTCTGGAAGTATCAATTTTAGAGGGTAATGGCTTTGGGAATGTACCAGTAATCTCTATATTAACCAATGGAAACAAGTTGCCAAAAAGCATCCTAACAAAGAAGTTATTTTCAGTGAGGATTCCAAGGCTGGTTCATAAGATATAGAAATAGGAATACCAACTCATGCATAATACATGTACCTTAATATATTGAGATCTATTCTAAGGGGTGCTTATTTTAACTTAGGTTATATAATTTGGTCCAATATTTCAACTTCCTAACAGCTGTGTAATTGCTTTAGGCTGAAAAGAAGGATCCAGAATCATATTCCTCACATCCCAAATCCTGAAATACACTTCAGTCATTTCTGTTCCCTAACAGCTCAAGGCAAACATATCAACCCAGAATTTTATCTGCTCTAAATGCCTGTTCTGATGGAGTAGGCTTAAGTGTCTATTGGATCTGATTTGAAATATGCAAATGTCAAGTCTAGCAGAATGGGAATGTATGCTCACTTACCTCCCTATTTACCTAGTCCAGATTAATCATCCATACCATCACAAATCAGGGTAAAACAATTCTATATTTATGAAGCTGGCTTCCAAGGTATATTAGGGATTATCCTAGTCAGAAAGAGCAAAAGACACATACATAAATGTGGTTCCCTCAGTGCCTGGCATTTAAGTCAGACACTGAATATTTATTTTATGTTTTGCTGGTAGAAAAAAATATATATTATTCTGAGAAAACCATGCTGCTTTCCAGATATACTTTTCTATTGGGATTCTCTAGAGTTCTCTACATTTATATAGTTCTTTCTCCTTTGCTTTCTTCACTACTCTTCAAGATAAATATAGAGCTAAAATGGTTGGCATTGCTCTCCTCTTTTTTCCCACTCCACAAGCAAACATTTTTACATCTTTAGAATGAATAATGTCCCTAAATCAAGGTCCTCCTTCTCCGCCAGCTTCAAGTTCCAAAATTCTCATTCAAACTTATAACTTCTCTAATGATTCAAAACATATTTCACAAATGAACTATGTTTCCAAATTTTAAAACCTGGCTTAAAAATTATAGACATAGCAATACCTCTGACACCACAGTGAAAGAAAAGAAAGTACACAGGTCCTTACTAACAATAAGCACTGGTTGGCAGTAGATGGGGGTGATGGTGGTACAGCGATGTGAATGGGATAGACAGTGTTGGAGTGAGAGTGTGAGTGGGGTAGGGGGTGGGTTGGGTTATCCATGGGGCTGGAGGACAATTTTAAAGGTTTTGACAAAGTGATGATGATGGACAACCCCCATCCCCAAAAAACAAGGAGTATCTACAACTGCAAGCAAAATATTTCCTTCCATCTGCCCCATAAGATCCACGTCCCCTCTCAATCTGAAGCAGAGCAGGCATCACCATCCCCAAATCCTCAAGACTGAGGAATAAACAAACATAAGGGGGGGATGCAACCCCGACCAAAGTAGACTTTTTATTTTGTAGCAACAGAAGAACTTGTAACATTGATATAAAGATAGTGGTTACCAGAGGTTCTAAGGGGAGGGGGAGGGAAGAATAGTTGCAACAGGGCATTTTTAGGGCATTGGAATTGTTCTTCATGACATTGCAATTATAGAAATAGGCCATTATACATTTTGTCAAAATCTATAAAATTGTATGATGCAAAGTATAAACCGTAATGTAAACTATAGACCTTGGTTAATAGGATGTTTCAATATTTGTCCATCAATTGTAACAAATGTACCATACTAATATAAGATGTTATTAATAGGGGAAAATGTGGGAGGGGGAATGGGTGGGATATATGGAAATCCCTTATACTTTCAGTGTATCTTTTCAGTAATCTAAAACTTCTTTAAAAATAAAGTTTCTTATATGAAAAAAAACAAAAAACAATAAGCACTGTATACTATTTAAAAATAACATATTTCTTCAGCCAACTAACATATTTGCCAATTTGTTCACCATAAGCATCTTTCTAGTATTCAGGGTGGGGAGGGGTAGTACCAAATCATTATTTTCACCTTGATACTGAAGATATCATTTCTTTTCAGAAAGTTTTCCCAAGAATAGAAATAGGAGCTATAAAAATCAGTTCTAATAGCCTTAGAAAGAGGCATGATTGATTAAGAAGTAAAACTATTCCCTGAAATGACATCTGAGAATATCTCTGCTTCCCTCCTTTAAACCACCCAAATGGAAAACTCATTTGGCTCAAGGGATTGTTAAATAAAGGATACAGAACTTAAAATACAAAATATTTTCTCAATAGGTCAATACCTCACGATTAAGTTAAGTTGCCTCTAACTTGGAATTTTAATTCCATGACTCCCCAAATTTATTAGATACAGAAAATAACGGTGTTGCAGGTGAGCTATTCTAATACCTTGCCAGTAATAAGCTAAACTATTTTCAGAGGAAATGAGGTCATAAAAAAAATATGCACCTATTGTACCTGCTAGTTTCACAATTCGCAATCCATATTCATTCTGTTGCTGGAGTGCAGGTTGCTCAAGGTTGGTAGCTATGCACTATCAGATTTTATAAGTTGCTTTTATTACTCAGGGCTATTTCAGAAACAGAACAGAAACCGTGTTCAAACTAGTTAGATAAAGAGAGAATTTATTTACATATATGATGGAGATATCTAAAGGGTAAATCAAGCTTCAGGCACAGCTGTATCCAAGAATCAAATAATATCATCAAGATACTGTTTCTTTCTCTTCACTATATCTCAGTTTGCTTTCCTCTGTGGTTGCTTTATGAACAGACAGACCCTCTCCACATCAAAAGAAGATGGCTCCTGGCATTCTCAAATGACCTTGTCCTTATAGATCACAATCCCATTGAAAGAGAGAGTATCTTTTCTGGGAATGCCAGTAAATGTTTCAAGGAAGATTCTGATAGATCTTCCACTGGTTATGTGCCTATCCCTAATCAACCATTATAACTGTAAAGAGAAACTATTCTAATTGGCTGAGTCTGGGTCATTTACCCACCCTGGGCTGGAGGGGGAGAAGGTCAGCTCTATCAAAACTACTTGGAGGGAGCAGATGTGGCTCAAGTGGTTGAGCACCCACCTCTAACATGGGAGGTCCCAGGTTCGGTTCCCGGTGCCTCCTGAAAAAAAATAAACAACAAGCAAAACAGATGAAACGACCAACTCAGGGAAGCCAATGTGGCTCAGTGGTTGAGCACTGGCTTCCCACATACAAGGTCTCGGGTTCAATCCCTGGCCCCCAGCACCTCAAACAAACAAACAAACAAACAACAAAAAAAAAAAACAAGCTTGGACTGAGCAAGATTTTTATAGGTCAGGGTAGATGGTCTTGGCAAAAGTATTTCCCCAATGTTGCTATAAGAAGAAAATATACAGTGCAGATACAGAATTTAACAATATGGTTCACTTCTTATAAAGAGTAAACTGAGGTATTAGTTTGGTTGGGAGGGTAGAAGCTGGTGGGAAAGGAGCAAGGTATTCTTTTTTTTTTTTAAGAATTATTTATTTATTTATTTATTTATGCCCCCCTTGCTGCTTGTGCTCGCTGTGTCCATTTGCTGTGCGTTTTTCTGTGTCTGCTTGTCTCCCCTTGTCGCATTGTCTTGCTGCGTCAGCTCACCGTGCCGCGCAGGCTGGCTTGCCTTCACCAGGAGGCCCCGGGAAACAAACCTGGGGCCTCCCATATGGTAAACGGGAGCCCTATCGATTGAGCCACATCCGCTTCCCAGGAGCAAGGTATTCTAAGATGTGGCCCGGATGAATTCAAGATGTTTATGTTGTAGCTTCAGGGATTGAGGAGGGTGTTGGAAATAATCTCTTGATGGTGGGAGCTAATATTCCCTGATCCAAAAAATGGCCTTGCTTGGCATCGAGAAGTTTCTAAACTCTTCAATCTCTCTTTCTCTCTCTCCCTCTGTTCCTGCTCTTTACTAATGGTCTCTTGTCTGTGCCATGCATTGACATCATCCTTCTCTCAGTACAGCAACTTCTCTGAAAAATTGTTTCCTCTTGCTCCATAACATTTGGACTTCTAAGATTTCTAAACTATGGCCTAGACTCTCCATGACCTCCAGTTCCCAACAACCACTAACCTCAGTTTTTGTGTCTTGGTTCAAATGGCTGAGAAAGAATCCTATTAGCTTAGCTTGACTCATGTAATCATCTTGGTCCAATCACCCAGGGGCCAAAAAATAGTTCCACCTCTGCCCACCTCTTCAGTTGGGATGTAAGGGGCCCTTTCCCACTTCTAATACCCCAAACACACACCAAAATTAAATTCCACCATGGAAAACAGGCCTAGGAACTAGAAGAGGAATGGTAAAGATGGTGTGGCATGATATTTCTTATTACACCTAAGATGGCTGCTTGGGGAGCTAGCTCAGATCAAAAGGTTAGCCTCACGAGGAAATGGACAGGGCTCTCTAATCTGCATAGTAAGATCTGAGGGCCACCAAGGCAAAAGCCAAATGCAAATGTAGATCCCTGTGCCATGTGTTTTTCCATATGGCCCTAAATTTGCAACATTCATAACTCCATTATGTTAAATAACTAACATGGAACATTGCTTCTGGAGGCCACTATTATGTCACAGATTTGTTACCCAAGACAAAATTTTTAAAGGATTTTTATGTCCTAATTAAAATAGAAATGAATAAAGAGAAAGGAAGGTGGATGTTGCAAAAAACATACCTTACATTCCTGCCAATTACTTCCTAAATATCTCCAAAATTATTTCATGACCTATCTCCTGCTTGCCTCCTAACCTCACCATAACCCCTTCACTTCAGCCTAACTGAACTTCTTTTAGTCCTTAAATATGTCATGCTCTTTTCTGGACTGATAAATGCTA
>JAQZBX010037287.1:5921-23955 GCA_029593785.1 Cabassous unicinctus | reverse complement strand
AATATAGATTGAATTAAATAATTTAGATGAATTTACAATGTTGAAAAGAGACATTTAAATGAAAGTTATAACTAGTTTATATTTAAATGAGAGTAATTGTGACTATCTATCAGACAGATGTAAACCTATAAGAAATTTTGGATTGCAATAGTTTGACTCATTATGTAAAAGTATGCATTTTAAATAGTTGAAAACATGACTCTCATACAAATATTGAATGAAATGAACAAGGGCCAAAATCAAGCAAACAAACAAATGAGCTTTAGTAATCACAAACAAGGAAACCAATAAGATTATAAAGTAGCTTCAAAGAGCATTTTGAGGAGATGGAAATATGTAATCATTAAAAATGATTATTTTTCTATGGGGCAATAAGGCTGTTTTATACATACATACATATATACCCATACATAAGTTGTGTATATGAAAATATAATTGTGTAATATATATATATATAAATATATATGTAAATATATATGTTTTTCCCCTTTACAGGATATAAACTTAAAATTAAGCAGGAACTTCTCAGTGTCTGCTATTCAGTATAATAGTAAAGAGCAAAGTTAAACACAAACAGTAAATAGTAAAGCTAAACCCAGATAGTAAACAGCATTGTTAAAGGTATATTCTAATAGAGAATAAAACAGCACTTGGACAGATCTTTTAAACAGTGTCTGCGTTTGACATTGAAAGAATATTCTTGACTTTACCCCTTCCACCTTATTTGTAATTGTGGTTCATTGTTCAACTATCACAACCTAAGTAGCATGAAATCAAATTTTAATAATCAAAACCTATTAAAAGTATGGAATAGTCATATAAACAAATGTAGCACGCTACAGATTTGAAACATCTTTCAGAAATTAAGTAGACAAGTAAACACTCAGGTAATTAAGAAGTTCAATAATACAACAGAATTTGTATCTCTTCTACATTTGAATTTACATATATAAAATTGATATATTTTTAAATTGCTATCTATATATAAATTCAAAAATATACGCAACCCATTTGTATATATACCCATATATAAATATTCACAAATAATTTTACCCTATAATGAAAGGATTAATTTTCTTTTAAAAATCATCTTTGATTTACTTTAGGTAAGTTTCCCTTTGGTTAAGATTAATTAGCCCACTAAAATCCTTTTTTAAAAAAATATTTTTTATTAGATAAATTGTAGGTTTACAAAAAAATCATCTTGAAAATGCAGAGTTCCCTATATTATTTCCCCTCAATTATTAATATATTGCATTAGTCTGGTACCTTTGTTACAATTAATGAAAGAATATTATTAAAATTGTACTATTAAGGACAACCAGCAAGATGGTGGCAGAATAAGGAGCTCCTTGAGTCAGCTCATGCTACAGGGAAGTTAGTAATCATCCAGAGCTATATAAAGTGTCTATTTGGGGACTCCAAGAGACCAGAAGAACATCCCACAGCAACCTTGAAAGAATGGAAGGAGGAGACTGCCCATCTGCAAAGAAGATTCATAAGTAGAGCACTCCACTCCTCAGAGGCTGGTACCCATCTTCCACTGACAGCACAAGACACCTTGGGAGCTATTCCATGGCTGGAATTGGAAGATCCACCTCCTCAAAACAGTGGAGAAAGAGACAGTTGGACACTGACTTCAGCTACTGAATAGTAAATTCAACTGACTAAAGTATAACCCTAAGAAAAGCTTAAGTTTGAAACGGTCCAAGTTGGAAAGAGGCCAAAAGTTGCCATTTTTACTCCGCCCCCAGCATGAGGGGAAATGGGGCTGACTGAAAATCACAGCTATGGTAGGGACCAACTTTTTTCCACCCAGATGGGACTGCAGCCCTAGCCTAGGCTTCAGCCCCACCTCTGGTAGGAAGGAAGCTGGTGAGACCTGCACCAGCTTCTCTGGGTAACTGCAGGTATATTTGGCTGGATAACTGTGGTCATTTTGGACCCAGATGGTATAGACTGATGCCCATACCTGCAGTTCCATCCTCACCCCAGACAGGGGAGGAAGGGGCATGAAGATTCAATAGTCTCTCTGGGCAACCACAGTCTAGGCCTGCACAACTTGGATTATTACACACAGTTGTGGCTCTGTCTCTATCCCTGGCAAAAGAGAAAGGTGAGAGAATCTTCAGCAGTCCCTGGGGAAATGAGGGAAGCATGAGCCTCCACAGCTTACAGAACAAACTACATCCTTGGCTCCTACTACACAACCAGTAAGGGAGAAAATGCAAGAAAGCCTTAAACTAAAGAGAGAAACTGCACCTAAAGTAAATGCATCTAGGAAACCAGATACCAAGATACCAGCAAAAAATTACAATCCATACCAAGAAGCAGGAAAATATGGCTCAGTCCCAGTTAAAGGACCAAGATAAGCCTCCAGGTGATATAAAGGAGTTGAGACAACTAATCAAAGATCTTCAAACAAATCTCCTTAATAAATTCAATGAGATGGCTAAAGACATTAAGGATATTAAGAAGACATTGGATGAGTAAAAAGAATTTGATAGCATACATAGAAAAATAGCAGATCTTATGGGAATGAAAGGCACAATAAATGAAATTACAAATACACTGGAATCATATAGCAGATTTGAGTAGGCAGAAAAAAGGATTGGTGAGCTTAAAGCCATGGCCTCTGAAAGTGAATATACAAAAGAACAGATGAAGAAAAGAATGGAAAAAATTTAACAAGATCTAAGGGAACTAAAAACAGCAAGAGACATGCAAACATAAGTGTCATGGGTGTCCCAAAAGGAGAAGAGAAGGGAAAAGGGGCAGAAGGAATTTTTGAAGAAATAATGGTAGAGAATTTCCCATCCTTATTGAAGAACATTGATATCCCTGTCCAAGAGGCACAATGTACTCCCATCCGAATATCCGAACAGACCAACTGTGATACACATATTCATCAGAATGTCAAATGCTATTACCTAGCTACAGTCGTAAAAACAGCATGGTATTGGCTTAAAAATAGACACATAGACCAATGGAACTGAATTAATGGTTGAAAAACAGACCTCACATCTATGGTCAAATGTTTTTGACAAGTCTGTCAAAGCCACCAAGCAGGGGTAGAACAGTCCCTTCAACAAATGGTGCTGGAGAATAGGAGCTCTGGATATCCATAGCCAAAAGAAAGAAAAAGGACCTCTATCTCATACCTTATACAAAAATTATCTCAAAATTGATCAAAAACCTAAATATAAAAGCAAGAACCATAAAGCTTCTAGAAGAAAATGTAGGAAAACATCAAGACCTGGTGGTAGATGGTGGATTCTTAAAGAAGATAAGAGGAGGACTGAGATGGACTACTGATGCTTAATGTATGTAGAAGTTTTAATTCACTTTACTGTAAAAGTGTGAGACTGTATAGAGTTTATGGCAACACATTATAGTTAGTATCACCTGCTTTATAAGTGGGGAAGTGGCTGGAAAGGGTATTCGAGGGCTGTTAATGTCAATTGAAAGAAAACCAGAGAATAATCTAGGAACTGAATAACATAGTAAACCCAGAAGTGGATGAGAATTGTAGCTGATGGTACAGATGCAAAAGTGTCCTTTGTGAGCTAGAAGAGATGTGTGTCCCTATTGCAGGGTGGTGGAAATGTAGAGAAGCATGGGAAAAATACAACTGGAGTGACCTATGGACTTTGTTTACAGCAATACTGTAATATTCATGCATCTATGCCAAAGATGTACTGTTTTAGTAATGGGGGAGAATGGAAAGAGTGTGCAAATGTACATTATGGACCATGGTTGGTGGTAATAGTCTGATGATATTATCTCATAATCTGTAACAAATGTTCCATCATGGTGTAGTGTGTTGATGGAAGGGTGTTGTATGGGAATTCTTCACATATACACGATTGTTTTGTAAGTTCAAAACTTGTTGTAAAAATATATTTTAAAAAATAATAGGGTGGATGGGGGAAAATAAGACCAAATGTGAGATGTGGACTATAGTTGGTGGCAAGATTTTGATGATATTCTTTCATGGTTTGTAACAAGTGTCTGACAACAATACAAGGTGTTGGTGGTGGGTTGATGTATGGAACCCCCTGTATGATGTCATGCTTGTTTGCTTTGTAAGTTCACAACTTTTACTATTAACTTATTGTTTATGTATTTTCATGTATAAATTATATAATAATAATAATAATAATAATAATAATACAGTGAGTTGGGGGGGAAATGCACCAAATGTAAGATACTTTGATTAGTGGAAATATTTTTAGGATGCTCTTTCATCATTAGTTAAAAATTTTCACAACAATGCAAGCTGTTTTTGGTTGGGTGAGGTATGAGAGCCCTGTATGATATTATGCATATTTGTTTTGTGAGTTCACAGCTATTATTATACACTTATTGTTTATGTATATTTATGTATGGGTGATATAGTTCAATAATTTTTTTTTTAAATGTTCTATTACCTATAGTCCATACTTTACAATAAGGTTCACTATTTGAGTTGTAAAGTCCTGTGATTTTAAAATTTTTATTCTAGCATATATACAACCTAAAATATCCCCTTTAAACCCCATTCAAACATGTAATTCAATGTTGCAAATTACATTCACAGTTTTGTACAACCATCACCACCATCCACTACCTAAACTCTTCCATCGTCCAAAACAGAAATTCTGTGCCAATGAAGCATGAACTCTCATTCCCTTTCCCCACCCAGGACAGTGATAAACTGCATTATAGATTCTGACTCTATAAATTTGTTTATGCTAATTATTTCATATCAGTGATGATACAATATTTGTTCTTTTTTGTCTAGCTTATTTCTTTCATGAGAATATTTTTTAAGGTTCATCCATGTTGCCACATGTGTCAGAAATTCATTCCTTTCCATGTCTGAACAACATTCCTTTGTAAATGCATACCACATTTTGTTTATCCATTCATTGGTTGACAATTGGGTCACTTCCACCTTTTGGCAATTGAGAATTTTGCTGCTATGATATGACTGTGCAAATATCTTTCAATTCCATGCTTTCAATGAGTAATATACTTTTCAATGGGGTATACTTAGAAGTGGGATTGCCAACTCACAGGCTAGATCTATACTTAAATTTCTGAGGAATTGCCAACTGTTTTTCACAATGGCTGTGTCATTTTACAATCCCACCAACAATAAACAAGTGTTTCTATAGCTCCACATCCTCTCCATTTTCTTAATGTAGCCATTCTAGTGAGTATAAATGGTATCTCATTGTGTATGTGTGTGTTTAATTTATAGAAATTTATTAATTTAGATGTAAAACTCCCTTAATACAGTGTATACAGATTTTCATTCTTAAGTAAATAAATTGAACATAGTTTGATAACACAAACACCATCAGAACTAGGCTGTGATATATTTTCATCAGGCCCATTGAGGAGGGACAGGTGCCCTCACACTAACAGCTCCAGGGTTGTGCTTTTTTAATGTTTATTTTTATTAGCTTTTATTTGATAAGTTGTAGGTTTATGGAAAAATTATGCATAAAATACAGAGTTTCCATATACCACCTTATTATTAACACCTTGCATGTGAGGTACATTTGCTACAATTTGATGAGAGAACATTTTTTAATTGTAGTAATAACTAAGTCCATGGTTTAACTTAGGGTTCTCTGTGATGTACAGTCTTAAGCATTTTTTAATGTGTATTCTCATAACCTATATACAACTTACAATTCCCTTTTAAACCACATTCAAATAAATAGCCACTTCTGTTAAAATGCTCAAATGTGCTACATCACCCTCACTCATTACCAAAATTATACCATGGCCCTAATTAGAAACTCTGTACAATTCAACATTAACTCACCATTCAAAGCCTTCACCCTGGCCCCTGGTAACCTATTTTCTAGCTTCTGATTCTTTGAATTTACTTATTCTAATTATATCACATCACTGACATCATATAATATTTGACCTTTTGTGTCTAGCTTATTTTACTCATCATGATGTCTTCAAGGTTCATCCATGTTTTTGCATGTGAGAGAAGTTCACTCCTTTTGTACAGCTGAATAATATTCCATTGTATGTATATACCACATTTTATTTATCCATTCATTTATGATGTATACCTGGCTTGCTTCCATCCTTTGGCAACTGTGAATAAAGACACTAAGAACATAGCTCTGCACATATCAGTTTGAGTCCCTGTTTTCAATACTTGAAGTGTATAACTAAAAGTGGGATTTCTGGGTCATATGATATTTCTGTACTTAACTATCTGAGGAACCAACAAACTGTTTTCCACAGCAGCTGCAACATTTTACATTCCCAACAAAATGAATGAGTGTTCCTATATGTCCATATCCTATCCAACACTTGAAATATTCTATTTTTTAATTAATGGCCATTCCCATGGGTATGAAATGATATCTCCTTGTAGTTTTGATTTGCATTTCCCTATCAGTGATGATGTGTATATTTTTAGGTACAATTGGACTATCTGGCCAATTGTATATACTCTTTGGAGAAATACACAGACAAGTCCTTCCTTTTCTTTCTTTCTTTTTTTTTTTTTGTTGCCTTAGCTTAGAATATAAATCTCAAGGACCTATCCTTGGCCTGTTACCTTTAACAGTATGAAACCTATTCCTGTTAAAACATATTTAGGTTCCTGGCCTTGTCCCCCAGTTTTATTCTAATGAACCCAATGGCTTTGGCCAGCTGTAACTCAAGTCTCAGTTTCATGTTCATTCAAAATTCTTTCATTCATCCATTCAGCAAATTTTTATTTAAGAATGATTATGCTGCAGACATAGTTAAAGGCTTGGAACATAGGAGTATGCAGAACAAATTAAATCTCTACTCTCAAGAAGTTTGGATGACCCATTGATATCCAAAAGTCAATATGCACCATGACCCTGCCATTTCCACTAATGATTATTTTCTCCAATATTATCTATCTCATTGACTAACTCACCATTCACACAGATTCTTACATTAGAATGGTGGTCAACATATCTTTTAATTTACACATTCTCTCATATCAATAAACGCAGGTTCTTAACAAATCCATTTTCTTCCTTCCCACTTCTACAGCTTTAATTTAGACTCACAACTTCTCCTGTGCATTAATTAGGAAAAGTCTCAGGAAAAGACTTATAACTACTTTCCTTACATCTCAGCTGCCTTTCTTGTAATCTATTCTCCAAACGAATTCTAGAATGACCTTTCTAAAGAGCAAATTTGATCAGGACACTCCCCTACTCAAAAGCTCTTACTTAGTGCCTTCCCAAAGCTTTCAGTATAAAGTTCAAACAACTTAGCATACAGAGCCTTATCTCATTTTTCTCTTTTTAGATCAATTTTCTCCTTCAATACAATCTTATATGCAATCTTAAAGTGCATTCTTCAAACTGCACTGAATAATGGAACTTTTTAAAATTAGTTCACGCTCAGTTGCTCAGATAAAGTATTGTTTACTTTAGGAAGCTTTTTCTGAACCCATCTTTATGAATTACAAACATTCCTAACATGCTTCCTTTAGCGTTCAATTGATCTATAAAATCACTTCTGCTCTGCGTTTTAACTGATTTACTTAAATATCTTACTATCTGAATCATGGTTATGTTGAATATATTCAAATTTACTTAGATTTCCAAAGGCTATCAGACTACCTGGAGTAAGCTTAATAGGGAGTTAAGTTATCTGGAGTTGGTCAAAAGTTTCTTGTAAGAGTAGAAACAACTTGGCATTCAAGTGCATATATTATTTGAATTGGTGTTGAAAAACTAAGCATTTTGTTAGTGAGACTTTATGTAAACAGGGACAGACATTGGTAAAATTGCACAATAAAAAGACCAACCTTTTTCAGAGAAAGTGTCAGTAACTAGAATGCTTGAAACGTAAATTCTTATCACTGTGAATTTGTATTTCTTGGAATTTCTAATATAATGCAAATCTATTAAACTAGATAGCTTGTTTGCTTGCTTGCTTTTTCTTTTTTTTTCTTCCACTACTTTTCTTTTTCTCCCTCTCTCCACAACACTTTCTTCCCTTCCACTCTTCCATTCATTGTTCTTTTCTTTTTTTTTTTTCAGTCACTGCATAAAAGAAAATCCTAAGGAACAATGTTTTTCCATTATGTGATATAGACAATCATGAGAATTTTATGGATTCTGTTTCTCTACTGCCATGTTTCCTTTTCTTTAGAACATATATAAAGATTTATGTGTATCTACATCTGATGCACACAAATTTCAATTTTTCACAGGAAATAAAATGAGGTCTTTCTACTTATGTTGCCTAGTTTTATCCCACTGCTGCATTTTATGAATCAGATATGAGGCAGATCTTGAACTCTGAATCTATGGACTTCTGTTTTGTTTTGTGGCCACTTGTTTATGTGGTTTATAACTCTAGCTTGCTTATCAGAGGTGCTTGGTTTGTATTTTCTACTATCTATGTTTTGAGACTGTTTATATGTATGTGCTAAGTCTCCTCCCCAGTATTGTTTCCTATCTCTCAGATATCAGCCTGTATTAGTCAGGTTTCTCTAGGGAAATAGAAACGACAGGAGATATTTGTAAATATTATGAGATGTTATAAAATTGTCTCACATGGCCATGGGGATGAATGAATCCAAATTCCTTTGGCAGGCTGCAAGTCAGAAACTCCGATGAAGGTCCGGAGTTCTCCCGGAACCAGGTTCTCCGGGAGAAGCTGGTTGTCTGAAGTAGAGATGGGAATTCTCTCTCTTGACTACTGAAACCCCTTCTCCTTTTAAGGCCCTCAACTGATTGGATGAAATGTCTCACAGTGCTGAAGGCAATCCCCTCAGTTGACTGTAGATGTAATCAGCCATAGATGCAATCAACTCACTGATGACTTAAGTCCATGGAAAGTCCTCACAGTACAATTCGGCCATTGCTTGCTTGACCAAACAGGTAATGCTTGGCACCATTACCTGGTCAAGATGACACATGACCCTACCCATCACACACTCATAGGTCTCATGGAACGGTCTATGAATCCAGGCTATGTGGGTTAGAATAATGATTCTGCTGCACACATGCTGTGTGACACTGTGCAATCTACTTACTATTTCTGTGTCTCAGTACTGAAATAAAAGCAATAATATGTTTCTCATAGGGTGGTCATGTGATTTAAAATATTTAACAGGTCTAAAGAACTTAGATTAACTTCAAAAAAATAGTAAAATCTCATACTCTTTTTATTATATGATTTCCCCAGAATATCACCTCATTCTCATGACAGACACATACAATAGATACATGTTTTTATATCTGTGTGGTTATTTAAACACTGGGAACTCTGTATACATGGCTTGGTGGTTCTTTGTATGTTTGTCTTCCATTGAGATAAGTTATAAAAGTCTTGATTTTTTAATGGTCTCTACACTATCTTGCTCATTAGTTGTTTGCCAATGCAAGTACATTTTTGCTTATCATCATGTGTGACAGGATGATAAGTGTAGGCATTTAAATACTAATGAACATGGTCAATTATGTGTCTGAATGGCTAATGATACCAAATAATGGTGCTAGAAGATTTATGTGCATCTTATTGACATTCCTTGGCACTCTCTGACATCTTTTAATAACTAAATATATGTCAGTAAAAATATATATGTGTCTTTAAACGTGGGTTATTGCCCAAAATTCAAACTATCACTTTGAATTTATGTTTCTTGGAAAGTACCTAGGCTTTATCTTAATTTTTGATAAGTATCCCAGATATAAATGAGCTTTGTAATATTTTACCATTTTCTATTTGAAGCAAGTTAGATATTATTATATCTCTTGATGATAGATATAAATATTATAATATCAATAAGCACTTTAAATGTAAATGCTCTAAAAGTTCCATTTTGTTATATAAATTATTACAATATCCAGAGAATATTTTGACAGTAAGTATATATCAGGAAATACATATTTTTACCAAGCACTCAGAAAGCTGGGAAAAAGTGAAATTTAAAAATTAAAGTTGCTGAAAAATGAAAGTTATAGGGATAAACAGATATTCAAAGAAATAATAACCATCTGTATTGCATAGCTACAATATTTTGATAGAATCGTTCAAATTATTTTCAATTTTTAACTTTTAAAAATTGATTTTGACTGAGTTTTTAAATATGGGATATTTAATTTTTATTAATTTCATATGATAAAATTATTATCCTTAGTTCATTATCTGGTTGCTATTGCAGTTACATTTTTGACATAAGGGAGTTTATATATTTTAAATAGTCATATATAAGTATATCTATCTATCACTCTGTTTCTCTCACTATATATGTGTGTCTATGTGTGTGTGTTTCAGTTCATTTGTCTTTTGTATAAATTTGGTATAAATTAAAGACATTGCTTTTCTAAGATTAAACCTTTTATTCTAAATGAATTCATGGTTAACTGTTTTCTATTTAATGATGAAACAATGCTGATTTATTTCTGTTCATAAATAGAATGGAGTAAATATTAATTTTATTATTTTACCTAAATTTTTAGAGTGCTAGACAGTTGTACCCATAAGATTCTTTGAAAAATCACTCCATACCTCACTCGTGTATGTATTATATATATTAAACTATATATGTTATTACACATTAAATATTTTTTTCATACTATTTCCTGTTTCTTGACATTTCTATTAATCTATAATTTCTATTCTTTCCTTCTGTTCTATTATTTAAACACCACTATGACTCTCCTGAGATGTTTATTGCATAGATAAGCAAAAATAAGTAATTTCAAATTAATTATGTTTTTCATATTCTATCATTCAATCAACTGTTCCTTTTTAATTTTGCTTGGTATTTCTTTAAACATGCATCAGTTTAATTTTAAATATACTACTTTGGCAGATGGCATTTCCTCAAGACAAACACAAGAGCACTCTTTATGCCATATGATTTTTTAAAATCTTTCCACTCCACATCAAAAAATATAGCATTATCCCCATCTTCTTGAATCTAGGTGGAATTGTGAATCATTTGTAAACATCAGAACGTGGCAGACTCTATGTTTTACGACATCCATTTTTAGGTCATAAAATACATTGCCACTTTTGCTTTTTTTGCTGGAAAACAGGATACTCACATCTTGAAGCCTTTAGGTTTTACGTAAACATTCCAACTGCCATGATGCCACCATGCTGTTAACTAGCCCAATGTAGGATTCCCCTGAGAGTCTATAGAGAAAATGGTGCTGGACAAACCCCAGCTCATCCGGCACTCCAGCATCCAATATTTCACATTCAGTCACTGTTTGCCCTAATTAACTGTCCTCATGTAAGTACCCCAAGGCAGAAACACCCAGGAGAACGCATCTTGAATTCCAGTGTCACACAAACCATGAGAGATAACAAAATGGTTATGTTGTTTTAAGTCACTAGATTTTGAGGTGATTTGTCATGCAATGATAGTTAATTGGAACAGAAATTTGATCCCTGGATATAGGGAACTATCATAACAAGAACAAAAAATATGTACCAATGGCTTTGGAACAGAATGATTACTGGAGATTAGAAGAGTTTTGAGTAGTCTGTTGGTAAAGACTTGGAGGTCAGCGATGAAAATGTTTTGGAAACTGGACACAATGAGGCTTTAAAAATACCTCCTTCTCTTAACTTATCTGTTATTATGGTGAAAAGTTGATGTCCTAAGTACATCTAATGGTAACTATAGAATTCAATGTTTTTTCTTTTAGTGTGCTCACTCATTTGTGCAACCACTCTCATATTCTAATTTAGAATATTCCCATTACCCCAAAAGAAACCCTTTATCTCTAAGCCATCAGTCCCTATTGCCCACCTCCCAACTTAGGCAATCTACTAGTATTATCTATTTTCTGTCTCTATATATTTTTTCTGGATATTTCATGTAACTGAAATAATCAAATCTGTGGCCTTTTGTGTATGACTTCTTTCACTTAGCATAATGTTTTCAAGATTTATTCATGTTGTAGCATGTATCAGTACTCCATTCCATTTTAATGCCAAAAATATTCATTTTATAGCTACACCACATTTTCTTTATCCATTTTCAGTTAAGGGACATTTGAGGTGTTTCCACATTTTGGCTATTATGCATCATGCTGCATCTGTGGACACATATTTTTTATGGCTATATATATTCACTTCTCTTGGAAATATACCTGAGAGTAAAGTTTCTGGTTGACATAGTAGCTTTGTGTTTCACATTTTGAGGAACTACAAACTGTTTCCCAAAGAGACTTATCCATTTAAAAACCCTACCAACAATGCATGAGTCTTTCAATTTCTCCATATCCTTTCCAAATTGTGAAGTGAAATGTGAGACTTCCATCTTATTCTAGCTTTTCAAGATTGCTTTGGAAATTCTGAGTTCATCACATTTCTGAATTAACTTAGGTCAGCCTTCAATTCCTGGAATATAAAACAAACAAAAAAAAATAGTTGAGATTTTATAGACATTGAACCTGCAGATCAATCTGAATAGTATTGAAATTTTTAAAAATATTGCCTTAGCCATTGAGCAAAGGTTTTATAGTTATTTAAATCATTATGAATTTCTTTCAACAATATTAATGTTGCTCATTTCACAGATGTTATACTTCTTTGCTAAATATTCTCATAAATATTTTATTATTTGTCATGATTCCGTAAATGAAATTGTTTTCTTAAACTCATGTTGGCATTGTTTTTGCTAATGTACACAAATTGATTACAATTTCTGGAGACAGCTCTGAAATATGTGAGAGTTGAAGAAAAAGTTTATATTGTCTTAGAGAATGCATAATTAACCATGAGCAGAATGTTCTAGAAATATGAGTATCAAAGATGCTTCCAATGAGAACTTAGATACTAATGAAAATTGTCTTATTGAAAACCAGAAGTAAGTTGACCCTTGTTGTACAGGAGCAGATAACCTGGAAAAATTGTGCTGTAATGTTAGATGGAAGGTAGAACTTGAAACCTGGATATTTAGCTAAGGAGATTTCCATGCTAATCTGGAAGGTGTGGCCTGGTTTTTCCTTGTTATTTTAATTAAATGAGAGGGGAAAGGGATAAACTGAGGACTGAACTCTTAAACACAAAGAAACCAGCAATTAATGATTTGGAAAATTCTCAGCCTATCCAGAGAGTATGCTGGAGACTAGGGTCAGAAGTGGTTCTGTCAGGGCCCTCCCTTATCTTCCTGGAAGTGAGCCTTTAGAGAACAAAACTTCTTGTGAGGGTGTGGCTAAACAATTCTTTACTAAAAAGGGTGTGACTGAACATGCATATGGTCAGCCATCCCAAAAGAAGTCAGAATTGGACAAGTATTTGTCTAGGAAGGATCTTTGGAAAATCCATTTGTCTGATTATTTGGGCCCCCTTGAATTGCGCACAAAACCGACAATATTTTTGAAAGTTTACTATGAAAGATGCACTGCCAACTTGGACTGAAAGAGACAAAAATGGAACTAAAAAGGAAAACTGACTTCAAGGGCAGAACCATGGAAGTAGAGGTCAGGACTCAGGTCAAGAGAGAAGGGCTTCTGGCAAGTTTTTGGGTATGGTGGGATTCCTGTTCTGATGTTTTGAGGGGGCAGGTTTTCCAACCCAGTGATTTCAGAGCATTCTGCATCCATTCCTAATGCCCAAAGATAGTGATGTCTATGCCTTGGAATTCAGGGAGAGTGCTGTCACCACCCTAATGTTTGGACAAGGGGGGCCTACCCTCCAGGGTAGGCAGAGCATGACAACTGACCAAGCAATTTGGGAATGGTTGGGTTGCCACTCCAATAAGCCCTGTGGACAAGCCATCAATCAATAGATGATTCTCAGCACTCAAAATCTAATGGAATTTGCCCTCCTGGGTTTTGGGCTTGTTTGGGGCCAGTATCCCCTATTTTCCAACCATTTTTTCCCTTTCAGGAATGGGAAAGTATATCCTATGCCTATCCCACCAGTATATTTTGGACATATATAATTTGATTTCAAGGTTTAACTGGACCACAGACAAATGAGAATTTTGTGACAGGACCAACCATAACCACAAGGAATTATGTTTTAATTAGAGAAATTGTAGTTTTACAGAAAATTCAGGCATAAAATAGAGTTCTCATAAACCACACTATCACCCTAATTTTAACATCTTGCATTAGTGTGGTACATTTGTTACAAAACATGAAAGAACATTTTTATAATTGTACTATTAACTATGACCCATTGTTTACAATAGGGTTCACTCTGCTGTACAGTCTTGTTTTATTTTTTATTTTTATTCTAGTAAGATATGTATAGCCTAAAATTTCCCCTTTTAACCACATTCAGATATATAATTTAGTGATTTTAATTGCATTCACAGTGTTGTGCTACTATCACTATAACCAATTACCACAATTTTACAATCAACCCCAGTAGAAACTCTGTAAAATTAAGTCATTAACTCCTTATACTTACTCCCACTCCATGCTTTGGTAAACTATGTTCTAGATTCTGACTCTATGAGTTTTCTTAAAATAATTACTTCATATCAATGAGGACATACAAATGTGCCTTTTTAAAATCTGGCTAATTTCACTCAACATGATGTCTTGAAGATTCATCTATGTTGTCACTTGTAGCAGAACTTCATGCCTTTAACCATCTGAATAATATTCTATTGTATGTAAATACCACATATTATTTATGTTGATGGATACATGAGTTGTTTCTATCTCTTAGCAATTGTGAACAATTCAGCTATGAACTTTAGTGCACAAATATCTGAGTCACTACTTTCAAATCTTGGGTATATATATAGAAGTGGGATTCCTGAGTCTTATGTTAACTCTGTACTGGACTTTCTAAGGAGCAAAAAAGTGTCTTTTACAGATGTTGCACCATTTTACATTTCCACCAACAATGAATGAACGTTCCAATTTCTCTGCATCATCTCCAACACTTGTAATATTCTGTTTTACAAATAGTGTACATTCTAGTGGGTATGAAATGGCATCTCATTGTGTTTGTGTGGCAAATATCATGATTTAATTATTTCAGCAATAGTTTTTACTAACAATTTTATTAATGATCCAAGAGCTGTAGGACAATATCAAGTAGTTTAATATGCATCCAGTTAGAGTTCAGGAACAAGAATGAGAGAGAATGGACCAGAAGAAATATTTAATTATATAATGGCCAAGACTTTCTCCAAATTAAGGAAAGACATCAAATCATAGGGCCACAAGTCCCAGCAATCCTCCAGGAAGGATAAATGCAAAAAGCAAATCAACAGACCATAAAACTCATGGCAATTCATCAGATTCATTGATGAAAAACAAAGATAAGTGTACAATTACAAAAGCAGACAGAGGAAAATACATATCTCATACAGAAGAAAAAGCATAATTATTATAAAAGACTTGTTGTCCAAAACGATAAAAGTCAGAAAATAATGGCAAAATATCTTTAAAGTACTGTAAGCTAAATACCCATTCCGGATTCAAAACACACTGAAAATAACTTTTAAATAAAAGAATAAAATAAAGCCTTTTTAGGAAAATAAGCACACATGAACAGAGAAATATATATTTTTTTACCAGCAGACTTGTGCTTTAAAAATCATCCAGGCAGGTATACGATAAAAGAAGGGCACTTGGGTTTAAACATAGACATATATGGCAATGTAACTAAAATTGTAGGTAAATGTATCTGAAATGTATTTGATTTTTCCATTTTTAATTGATTTAAAAATAATTTTCTAAAGCAAAACAAGTTTTAGAAATTTTGGTTGTATACCATATATAAAAGAAAAATTATGATAAAAATAGCGTAATGATTGGGAACGAAGAATTGAATCTCTACTTCTTTATAGTTCTTACATTATAAGTTATGTGGTAAATTATTTTAAGTAGTCTATGATAAATTAAACATGCATATAATAATCCTTAGTGCAACCCATATAAAAGAGAGGACACAAAAATTACAAGCATAAGGGATTTATAGTCACCCACAACTATGAAAAGGAAAATAAGAAATTTTATAAACTGCTTTTAGTTGTTAAATTTGATAATTTAGAGTAAATGTACAATTCTTTAAAATGGTCACATCAGAAGAAATGGGCAGCCTTAATAGTTCTATACTTTTTAGAGAAATTGAATTTTTCCTTAAAAAGCTTCTAAATGACAATTTGGAATTTGTTTTATAAATGTGAAAATTGCATATTTCCCTCATACTGGAATGTGGACATAGTGCTATATGAAACCTCTTCAGCCATGCAGAAGAGGACATATTTGGAGATAGTAGAGCAACAATAGAGAGGAAACCTAGGTCCCATGATTACCTCATGGAAAAGAGCCACCCACAAAGCCTAGTCAACTAAAGTCTGCACTGTTACCCCCAAGAATGCTTTCTACTTTGTTGAGATACTGTGTTTTTTAAAGCCTTTTCTTTTTGTTTGTTTTTTTGTTTGTTAAAGATTTATTTATTTATTCCCCCTGCCTTGTTGTTTTTGTGCTCGCTGTCTACTGTCTGTGATCTTCTGTGTCTGCTTGTCTTCTCTTTAGGTGGCACCAGGAACCAAACCTGGGACCTTCCAATAGGAGAGAGGCACTCAATCTCTTGCGCCACCTCAGCTCCCTGATCTGCTGAGTCTCTTATTGTCTCTCCTCTGTGTCTCTTTTTGTTCCATCTTCTTGCTGTGCCAGCTCTCCACTCGGGCCAGCTCGCCATGTGGGCCATCACTCCTGCATGGGCCAGTACTCCTGCAAGGGCCAGCCCTCCACGTGGGCCAGCTTTCCACTTGGGCCAGCTCACCACACGGGCCAGCTTGCCTTTTTCATCAGAAGGCCCCAAGAACCAACCCAGACATCCTATATGGTAGATATGAGCCCAATCGCTTGAGCCACATCAGTTTCCTGAGCCCTTTCTTACAATAGCCTATACCCAAGTGAAAGAAGTTCTCTCTCTACCCCAGTCACATCACTTGATAAATCACTCTTTCCTTTGCAGAGTTCTTCCTTTCTGGAAATAGGACTGTAGATGTATATTTGAGAACATTTAGCAGCTATCTCCAAAATTATACTATCTTCTATTAACAGCTCTAGAGAACACTGATAGCAGCATACACCTCTCAAAAGTCCCTGTTTTTTGTTAATGCTTTTTAATATAATAAAGTAATTATTATTTTTTTCAACTCTGAAAGATTGGTATGCTTTTGTAGAAAAGGTATCATATCACAGAGTGGTGAGTGATAATGCAATCTCTAAAGGTTCAAATGTGAGTTTGTCCTTTAACCTGTTGACTGACCATGACCAAGTTATGTCCCAGCTTCATCCTCTGTAAATTTCAGCCTTTCAAAAGCATTTACTGAAGCATGTTTCTAAGTACTGAGACTATAGCACTGGTCATAACTGGTAAAATATTGTGCTCATAGGGCTTTTATATTGGAAGAAAATAGAAAGGAAACAAAAGCCTTAGGCAAAATGTTTAGAAAGTTAAATAGAGTAACTGCTATGGGAAACAGATGCAGCTAGGACAAGGGATGGGATCAGGCACTAATTTTAAATAAGGTGGTAAGGGGTGGTCTTATGAGGAAGTGAATGAGAAAAGACCCATGCAGTTAGCTAGGGGAAGGGAATTTTAGGAAGAAGAAAAAATGGAAGAAGTCCGGCAGCATTAGTGCTAATGTATAGAAGGAAGCAGGAGAAGTTCAGTTTGGCTGTGCCAAAGTGAGCATGACAGATGCAATGATAAAGGATGAGTTCATAGAAATAAGACATAGGACCAAGATCATGTTGGAGCTGAGGCTCTTATGAACGTTTGGAGTCTTTCACTAAGTGTAATTGGAAGTCATGTAGGTTTTGGAATAAAAGTGACATACTACAATTTACATTTTAACAGTAACACTCTGACCCCTACATTGAGATTAGACTTGAGGGGAATAAGGTAGAAAACAGAGAGACAATCTAGAAGGCTCCAGCAATATTTTAAACACTAAGATTATAGGTCTTTTGGGCCAGGGTGGAAGCAGAGGAGGTGTTGAGAAATAATCACCCTCCAAGTATATTCTGCACAGAGAATCAATATGATATGCTGATGGCATTGATGTGGGTGT
>JAQZBX010037286.1:0-23860 GCA_029593785.1 Cabassous unicinctus | reverse complement strand
CAGTCATTCACTTTCAGCCTCTTTGAATCCCTGGGTTGAAAGTGGATTTCTTGAAGACAGCATATAGATGGATCATATTTCCTTATCCATTCTGCCCATCTGTGTCTTTTGACTGGTGAGTTTAATCTGTTAACATTCAATCTTATTACTTTCAATGAATCTTACATTAGCCATTTTTTCTTTTCAGTTTATGTATGTCATATGTTGTTTTTATTTCTCTTTTTGTCTTTTTAGTTGTTCTTACACTCTCCTCCAACTCTCTCTCTCCTGCTTTTTCTTTCAACCTGTAGAACTTCCTTTAGTATTTCTTGAAGTGCAGGTTTCTTTTTGACATACTCTCTTAATTTCTGTTTATCCATGAATAGTTTGAACTCCCCATCATTTTTGAATGCCAGTTTTGCTGGACAGAGAATTCATGGCTGGAAGTTTTTTTCTTTTAGTACTTTGACTATGTCATACCACTGTCTTCCTGCCTCCATGGTTTCAGATGAGAAATCAGCACTTAATCTTATTGTGCTTCCCTTGTTTATGATGGTTCTCTTTTCACTTGCTGACTTGACTATTTTCTCTTTGTCTTGAGCATTGGATATTTTGATAATTATATGTCTTGGGGTAGACCTGTTGGGATTTATACTCTTTGGGGTGTGCTGTGCTTCCTAGACATGTACATCTATATCCCTCAATAAGGTTGGGAACTTTACAACCATTATTTCCTTCAACACTCCTTCTGTTCACATTCCCTTCTCTTCACCTTCTGCGATGCCTATAATGCATATGTTTGTGCATTTTGTATTGTCAGTTAAATCCCTAAGACCCTGTGGGATTTTTTCTGTCTTTTTATCTATGTGTTCTACTATCTGTTTGATTTTAGATGTACTATTTTCACATCACTAATTCTTTCTTCTGCCTGTTCAAATCTGCTGTTATGTGTATCCAGTGTCTTTTGATTTCTTGGATTGTGCCATTCATCAACATCATATCCGTTATCTTTTTGTATGATTACAATTTCTTCAGTATGTTTTCCCAGTGTCTTCTTAATATCCTTAATCTCTTCCTTCACTTCATTATGTTGGTCCATTATATTTGTTTGGATAACTTTGATTAGTAGTTTGATGCTCTGCATCTCTTCCTGGTTTTTAGTTTGATCATTGGACTGGTTCATGTCTTCCTATTTCTCAGTATGGTTTGTAATTTTTGTTGACCACTGGTCATCATTTTATCTTAATGGGTTTATTCAGTTGATTAGCTACTCTCTCTGCTCTAGAGTTTTATTTAGCTGGAGGTTCTGTGTGTGTGTGTTAAGTTTTCTCTTTGACACATTGTGTTTCTTGTTCTATTTCCTTGCCTTATTCTATGTTCCCTTGAAGTTAAAAGATTAGAACCTGAGGAATCAAAAGAGGTAAGAAAGGAAAAAGGATAATTGTAATATTGATAAAAGTTAGAAGAGGGGCCATAGGAGACTTAGTAAAATGAATACTTAACTCATGTAGGCATTGTAGAGTAATAGAGGGAAAAAAAGTGGAGTACCTACCATGGAGTGGGAAACCAAATAGAGGAAAATATATGGAATGATTTCAAAGGCCAGAATGATGAGGAGAGAGAGAAAGAGTAAAGAGAGGGCTGAAAGGAAAAAGTTAATAATAAAAATAAAAAAGAAAACAGAATAAACAAGATAGAAATTGACACCCATGAAGTTGAGGACTAATGAGAAAAGGTGGATTTTAAGAACCACAACAGAAAGCAGAATGTAGAAAGATGAAGGAAATAAAAGAGATAGCATTGGTAGACAAAATCAATATGCACAGAGAATGGGAAATCAAGGAAAAAGAAGCACAGCACAGAAGAAACAAGCTAGAAGCACCTAATTAAAAAAAAGGGGGGTGGGGAGGAAAGAAGAAAGAAAAGCAAGAAACAAACAAAGAAAAAAAGAAAAGCCAAACAAACACACAAGCAAGCAGTCAAACAAAGCTATGCCAGAACAGTGTTCCTTCTTGGGCCCTTGTGGAGCCTCTCAGTCTGCTTGTGTTCATCAATCAAGTTACCCTGAAGGCTTCTCTCTGCAGGTTTTGAGGCAGATTTTAGCTAGTAAACTAAGTTAAATTTTTTATGTAACTTTTTCTTTGGACAAATAAGGGACCCAAAAGAAGGCCTCTTTTAGACAACCACCTCCACTGAGGGACCCTAAATAGGCTCATGGAAACTTATCAAACACTTACCACTCCTTTGCCTCCCCAGGGGAGCTGAAACTCTTATTCTCATCGGTGCAGAATCATAAAATTGGCTGACTCCATCCCCTCCCAATCCAAGCCCCCATATCACAAGGTGGTTAGATAAATCAGGGTTCCTCAGAATATTTTCCTCTTCCCTCAGTCTGGTGTCACTTCAAGCTGACTGGTTTGCTACCCAAAGCTTCAAGGGGGTCCAGGCAGCCATACCCCCAGAAAGGAAACCTTTCTCCACCCACTGCCAGAACCCTCCCACAATCAGAGAATGCTCCCTCTCACTGTGTTGCCAGTGGGATTTGGGGCTTTTCCTAGCCCTTTGCCCTGAGGGTGGAACTTAGCCATCCATGTCCACAATTTCAGGTGGGGAAAAACTCACAATTTTATCTTGAGCTATCCAACTACCTCACTGTCCAGCTCCCTCCAGATCTATGTCCCAAAAGTTTTCACTCCATGGGGTCCCAGAACAGACCACTCGGGTGGGATCCTGTCTCCAATCAGTTGTTCTCTGTGAGAGAGATGGTGAGTGCCCACCTAAACTGATGCCATCTTGCCTCTTTTGACATATTTTTTTTTTTGCCATTTCATTCACAACTGATTTGTACAAATATTTGAGAGGAATTCAAGAGTTTCCTTTTTAATTTGCCATTTTATTTTACTATGACTATGGTATCATTTATGCATGAAAAAGAAATGTGACAAAATGTATCTTCACTAATATTTAGAACTATTAATGTTATATTCACATGAATACATTAAAATATATGTTTTATATTTGAGAAAATTAGATTTCTTTGAATAAAATCTCATGCACTTTCTGTACTTGACAGTATCTGTACATTTTTTTTTTTTAGGTGAAATTCACGTAACATAAAATTAACCATTTTAAAAGTGCAGTCAGTGACATTTAGTACATTCTCCATTTTGTGCATCAACTTTATCTAATTTCAGAACATTTTTATGAACTCCAAAGGAAACCTCATATACACAAAAAGAGTTATTCCACATTACCCTCTCCCCTCATTCCCTGTCAACCATCAATTTTCTTTTTGTCTCAATTGATTTTCCTATTCTGGATATTGCATAAAATTAAATCTTTTTTAAAATATGACCCTTTGTATCTGGCTAAAGTTTTGAAAACACTTAGCATGTTTTCAAGTCTTTTCCATGTTTTAGTTTATACCATTACTCCATTCCAATTTATGACTGAAAAAAATTCTAATGTATGTATATAACATATTTTCATTATCTATTCATTAGGTGATAGGTATTTGGGTTGTTTCCACCTGTTATTGCAAATAGTGCTGATATGAACATTTGTATACAATTACTTGAATATCTTTCTTCAGTTTGGGGGGCTATATATCAAGGAACAGAATTACTAGATCATCAGCTACTTCTGTGTATATCTTACTGAGGGATTGCATAAATATTTTCCATAGTGGTTGTGCCATTGTACATACCTACCAGCTATGTACAATGATTCCAACTTCTCTACATCCTCATCAACAGTTATTTTAGATTTTCAAAAAAGTGTAACCATTTTAGCAGGTTTGATGTGATGTCACATTGTGGTGTTGATTTGCATATACCTAATGACTAAGCATGTTGAACATCATTTCTTGTGCATGTTAGTCAATTTCATGTATTCCTTGAAGAAATATCTATTCAAATACTTTACCCATTTTTAATTAAATTATTTGTCTGTGTTAAATGGTAAGGGATTTTAAAAATATACATTCTTGATATGAGTCCCACCACAGATATATGATTGGAAAGTATTTTCTCCCTATCTGTATGTTATCTTTTTACTTTCTTGAGAGGGTGCTTTGATGAAAAAGTTTTTAATTTTTGTGAAATACAATCTGTCCATTTTTTCTTTTGTTTCTAGTGATTTTAATGTCATATCTAAGCATCAATTGCCACATCCAAAGTAATGAAGAATCACCTCTATATTTACTTATGAGTGATATAGTTTTTCTCTTACATTTACCTCTCTAAATGACTTAAATTTTTGTAACTATTATAAGGTAAGGATCAAAATTAATGCTTTGCATATGCATATCCAGTTTTTTGAACACCATTTGGTGAAGACATTGTTCTTTTCTGAATGCAGATTTGGTGACATGTTTGTTGAAAACTGACCATAGATATGTTGGTTTATTTCTAAAGTATCAATTCTAGTCCATTGTTTTATATGGTAACATTTATGCCAGTATCACACTATTTTAATAACTATAGATTTGTATTGTTTTGAAATATAAAATTGGATATCTTCTAGTTTTACTCTTTTCCAGTATAATTTTATCTATTCAGTGTCTTTTTGTAATTCCTTGATTTCAAATGTAAGCTCTTTTTAAAAAGAAATCAATTTTATTGATACATATTAATAAAGTATACAATTCATCCAGAGTGTACTATCAATGGTATTTGGTATAATCACATATTTGTGCATTCATGACTTCAATCATTATGAGAACATTTTCATTAAGAGGTGAAGAATTTCCTTGTTTGTCTGTTTTGGGTTTATTATTACATTTATTTTTTAAAATGGGCTCTGAAGTTTTGATAAGCATTGCACTGTATCTCTAAATCCTTTGGTGAGAGAATTACCACCTTAACTATATTAAATCTGCTAGTCCATTCAATGGGATGTCTTTCTCTTTATTTAGATCCTCTTTAATTTCTTTCAACAATATTTTATCAATGTCAGTATGCAAATCTTGCATACCTTGGATGAAATTATTCATAGCAATTTTATTATTGATGCTTCTGAAAATTAATTTTTCTTAATTTTCTTTTTGGATTCCTCACAATTTGTTTGCCTAAATTCAACTAACTTATGCACATTAATTTTTTTATCCTGCAACCTGTCTCTATTTATTTATTTATTAACTGTAATAGTGTGTGTATGTGTATGACTGTAGACATTTGTTTGTGTGACTGTTATAGGGTTTTTCTCCATATAAGATCATATCATCTAAGAATAGAGATAATTTAAGTTCTTTTTACTAAAATATATTTTTATTAGAGAGTTTGTGCAATTACAAAACAATCATGAACATGTGTAGAATTCCCATACAACAACCCTCCACCACATTTTTGTGGAACATTTATAATAAATTATGAGATAATGTCATCAGACTATTACTACTAACTGTAGTCTATAACATACATTTTGTGTATTTTTTCCATTCCAGCCTATTTTTAACACAGTACATCTTTGGCATTGGTGCAAAACTATTACAGTATTGCTTTTAACAATAGTTCACAGGTTACATTAATTGTATTTTCCCATACTCATTCTTACCACCTTGCAATACTGATATACATTTGTTGTATTTCATAGAAAGGCATTTTGTATTTGTACTATTAACCACAATTCTCATCCACCTCTTGGTTCACATTGTTTTCCAGTCCCTAGATTATTCTAGAGCTTTCTTTCCATTCATATTTATATCCTAAGACTACCGTTTAAACCACAATCCCATTTATAGACTAGCTACGTTAGCTCTACTCATGATAATGTGTTATCAATTCTATTTATTTCCACACATTTACAGTCGAGTTAATTAAAAGTTCCAGATACATTAAGCATCAGTACTCATGCTCAGCTCTCCTCTTATCTCCTAATAACCTTCACTCTAGGTTTTAACTTCAAACATTTATTCTTCATATTTAATTCATAGACATTTGTCCTTTTCTATCTGGTTTATTTCACTTTATATAATGTCTTCAGGGTTAACCCATGTTATCATATGTGTACCAATTTCATTTTTTCTTACAACAGCATGGACGTCCATCATATGTATACACCACATTTTGTTTATCCAGTCATTGGTTGATGGGCATGGGTTTCTTCCATTTTTTGGCAATTGTGAATAATGCCACTTTGAACAACAGTGTGCGAATGTCTGTTCTCCTCACCATTTTCAGTTCTTCTGGATATAATCCTAGTAGTGGAATTGCTGGATCATATGGGAGATCTATATTTAGATTCCTGAAGAACCACCAATCTGAATTCCACAGAGGCTGCATCATTTTACAATCCAACCAACAGTGAAGGAGTGTTCCTGTTTCTCCACATCCTCTCCAGCACTTATTGTTTCTTGTTTTTTAATAATGGTGATTCTATGTGGTGTGAGATAATATCACATCATTGTTTTGATCTGCATTTCCCCAATATCTAGTGATATTGAACATTTTTTTCATGTGCCTTTTGGCCAGTTATATTTCCTCTTTCGAGAAACGTCCAGTCTTTTGACCATTTTTCTGAGGTACCATGGCTGGGGATTTAACCCAAGTCTTCTTATGTGGGAAGCCAGCACTCAACCACTGAGCCACATCAGCTCCCCTGAGTTGTTTTTTTGTTTTGCTTGTGGTTTGTTTATTTTTTTAGGAAGCATGGGGAACTGAATCCAGGAACTCCCATGTTAGGAACAGATGCTCAACTGCTTGAGCCAAATCCACTCCCCATTTATGAATTTTTAATTGGATGGCTTGCTCTTTTTATTGCATTATATGATCTCTTTATATAGAATGGAAATGATAAGTTTTCTTCCTATTCTTTGAATTGATTTAGTAGAGTTGTCTTGTTATCATTGATTAATTTTCTTAAATCCTGTATCTCTTCAGGATATTTGGTTTGTTCCTTTGTCTGGGCCATCTCTTCCTGTTTCCTAGTATGGCTTGTAATTTTTTGCTGATGTCTAGACATTTGAATGTTGGTACATTTACTCTGAAGGCCAATTTTTCTCTCATCTGTTTTTTCCCACAGCTCTTCTTTGATATATAGTTCCACTTATTCTAACTCTTTAAAAATTTCCAGATTATGTTAACAAAATTGTGCCAGGGACTGACTAATGTTTGCAGATTTTCTCCCAGGAATTATGGTACAGAGAAACCCCAAAGCAGTTTTTGTTCATGCAACTTCCAGACAAGCTAGCAAATGGCAATCATCTGTACACATTTCCACAGAGTAGTTTCATTCTTGGCTTTCCTTTGTTTAGCTCTGCAGTACAAATTCACTGAAGAGAAGCCCTCCAATTCCCACTCCCTTTTTCCTTTTAACAATTGACAGGGAAAAAAACGTCTGTTACCCTCTCAGTTGGCTACAGTGAGCCCTAGGTTTTACCCCAGCTTAATATATTGGGTGTGTCAGAGGGGAGCACTTCCCAGTCATTGTGTGGGTTTGGGCACTCACATTTGTTCTGGATTCTTCATCTATCTGTCCCTCAACCTCCTGGGAGTTGTGTAGCACTCTTCTGATCTGCTGACCTCCAAAGAAGGTCCCTTGGACAGCTTTGGGCTCTTTCTCCATTGTTTTTGTCAGATAGCTGAGCCCTGTGAACCTCCTCAGACACAATCTTCTCAGAACTCTTCATTTTATTTTTAATCTCATCCTTCCTTCAGAGAAGTCAAGCTCTTTGTCTATATAGAACCAGTATATCTGGTTCCCTGTTGTATTTCCAGGACTTTGCATATCTCCTGTTTCAAAGAATGAACTGTCAATTATTTGTTGAATTAATTAATAAGGTAGACTTTCAATCATCCTTCTCAATGACCTTATCTCTTGGATTTCCAAAATCATAAGTGGATTTTAACTCTTTAATTATCTTGTAAATTCAATCAAGGTGATCAGAATGCACCTCATTGAATGAAACCCTGATTAATTTCAGTATCTGCAGTCTGTGTATTCAGGGTTTTCTCCCTGGAATGGATCACTCATTGGATTTATTAAATGTTTTCCCTATACAAAGGAAATACAAATAGCTTTATGCTATAGAAAAAGAAATCAAACAGTGCAGAATTTTGGGAGAAGAGCAAAGTGTGGCTTTTCTTTGGGACGTGCCTCAGAATAGAGTAGACCTCAAGGTCGCCTCTTATTTTTTGGATTCTTGGGAGTTCTCCAAACTATGAGATGTGACCTGGCCTACTCTCATTACCATTTTAAATACTGTCAATTTTCATACCTTGATTCTATGAAAATACTATCTTAAAATATTTAAATTTAAATGGTATGTGACTTTTCTTTCCCCAGTTTTTCAATTCTCTTACCAATTGAGGCCAACCTTTTTCTATGGGCATCAATTAATGTGTTTATCCTCACCTCCTGTTCATTCCTCAGTGAACTATGATATGGTTTAAACCTTCTCCACTTACATGCACTACTCTTGGTGGTCTCCTTACCTCCACGTCAATGAAACCACTGAATGCCTCTTCACCTTACAAAATTCTCCAACAAATTCCTTGATTTCCTCCTTCTATCATCCATTTTGGTCCTAGTACTGTAGTTCACAATACTCTCTTGGATATTTTCTGACCCTGTCATATATTTTCAAGCTATTACTGAATTATTAAATTTTGCAACTCCTGAGAACTCAGTCCTAGCCTTTCCTTTACATATTTCTTTCTACCTAGGCAATAGCTTCCATTCCTTTGACTTATTTATCACCTATGGTTATGGAACTTACAGTTTCCAGTTTAAATATCTCATCTGAGTTCCAAACCTGAAACTATATTCTGCACTGAGATTCCTATTTTTTTCATCAGTACAATGGACTCATCACCTTTTGAAATTCTTGTTTTCTTGAATAATCCAAACCAGATTGAATGAAATTACCTGCCACACAGAGGCTCAGTAAAGAAACTGGTGCTAGTCTTCATTCAAAATATTATTACATTGAGAGAGTTTCTATCTCCAAAAATGAAATAAATCTAGATCATGTAATCAAAGTAGCCTTGTAATTTTTCCTTTAAATTGTCTCTTCTAAAGTGACTCAAATCCCATAGTATTAGACTGTATGTTTTATTTCCTAGTATGACTCTATGCTTTCAGACAGGTCTAACTCAGATTTGCCCTCCAACCTCTACATATTTATGAAAAAAGAGTATCACTTTCTTGAAAAATGTTGTCTGGAAATGACAGTGATCAGAAGGATCCTTGGGCTTGGAGCTCAGCAGAGCATAACAGACACACTGAACTAGGCTAAAAAGGAACATTGGCTGCATTGGCCAGTGGAGGACAGGAGATCTAACCAGTCTCAAATTGGCCTCCCTGTTAAGGGGTTTTCTTAGAGCTTTTATACAAGATTGAAACAAAGAAAGTTAATCATTGAGTTGAGCTCACTGGGAATGGGCTGGGGAGGTTCTTTATTGTTCTTTTCTGGGTAACATCAAGATAAATAATATTCCTGGGGTCTTTAATTCTCATGTTGATAAAAATAATAGATCAAATGAAGAATTACATGTTTACATCATACATTTTTCTTTACAAAGAAGAAGTAACAGGCTTGGTTAATATCAAACTAGACAGTTTTATGTGCTTTCTTACAGAAACTTTGTTTACCCTATAGTGCTTGGTAAGTTACACAGACATTACTTTTTAATCATGCTACAGAAATAAGGCTGAAAACACATAGGGCTATATAAGAACACCATGAAAATGGAATAATTGATTACTTAAAATGCATGATACAAAAGTAATGAAATGCAATTATTTTAATTTCAGAGGTGAAGTAAAATAATGGCAAAATATGCATTTGGATATAAATACCTTTACCTAAAATAGAAATACAGTGCTTGACTTCCCTACAGAAATAATTTGTTCTTCTATTTTTCAAGATATATCTGAATAATTTTATAACTTTTGTTAAAAAATTCTTTAAAACCCAACTTATAGGAAAATCACCAATGAAACTTGATTTATTTTGGGGAACTCATAATATTTTGAAGTTTAAAGGTAACTCAGACATAAGAAAACCCATACTGGATGATATTTCCCTTGCTTGATAGTAAAATATACACATTCTAGAACAATTAAAATTTTCCTTGTATATTTTTTCAGCACACATATTTCTACTTACATAAAGTCACATGGATGGCTGAGAAAATACTGGTAGATTTCAGTTCCTCTTATATATACAGATTAGTAAGAATCTTCTTGCTATAGGTGCTTTAGTGTACTTACCCAGCACAAACAAAATCCATAAAACTGTTGGTATTCTTGGATTAGGCAGGAAAGTTGATTTTAAGAGATTTAGAAGGATGTGAATGGCACAAGACATGTCTTATGTAGACTTATTTCGACTAACATATGAGTTAATGAAGTAGTGTCTTTGGGATTATAGGACTGATAATGTTATCAACCTCATAAAAACAGAGTTCAACATCAAAAGGGTGCTTTTTTTCTAGAGATGAAAAGCTCTGAGCTACACATATGGTAAAGGTATAATCATTAAGACAGGATTCCTCTCATTCTCAGACATTTGAGCTTCCATGAATAAGGGAGAGATTTTAACTAGGCAGAAAAATCCTAATTTATTTTGCAAATGACTTTTTTTTTTTTAATCAGAAGGTATTGTTTCATTTGACTGCAGGCAGTTGGACCCAGGCCATCTGTAGTCAGGTTAACTTATTGTGCATATACAATATATTTCTGGATTTATAATTATTTGTTCATTTTCAAAGGGAAACTCATGTAATATTTTACCATTCAAGGAAGGCTTGTGCAATTAGACTAGGAGAAGAGACCAATAAATGGACAAATAAACAAATAAATGTACAAAAATTATATGAGTGGACTGAAGGAAGAGTAGAATTGTAATATAGGCTCTAAGAAAGGCAAAAGACACACTAGTTTGGGGCTCAGTGAGGGAGTTTCTGAGGGAATGACAAAATAGAGACTGAAGGGACAAGAGTAAGATGGAAAGTGAGGTGATTTCCATGGAAATGAAGGATGATTATAGTGTTCAGTGCTGAAATAATAGCCCAGCATAAATGTATTTGTGTGTTTCTGAGTGATGATTCCCTATTCAATCCTTGGATGCCTGAAGGAGTCCTAACTTAAAATTACTGAATTTGAAGGAAAATATTTTGTTAAAGTGGCATACCTTGGTTTTACTAATTTTAATTGACATCTAGGTTAATCATAGAGAAAGCTCTAGAAGAGAATAATTTTTTTTTAGATATCTGGGATTGTGGTGTTTGTAATAACTTGAGTTATATTTGATTTTTTGTGCCTCTACCTATGAAAATAGAGATGTACTCTGTCATTTTAGAGCTAACAGTGTAATAAATTGAAGGAATTGAATAAATGTGTGAGATTGTCATGAAAGTATACAGAAATGGGTGAGAAAGGGAGCTACAATACAGCCTTAAGATGTTTTAATAATATTGAGAAGTGCCTTGCAAAACACAAGGTGAAGAAATGACTGGATTAGCTTGAATACGTTTAGGGGACTGAGATGTCAGAGAATTCTAGGAAAAAGAAAGTTCCCCAAAGGTCCAATTCATCTTTACTTCCAAGTTATAGACTGAGGCATACACACTGGATTTATTCATGGGGAGCTTATTGGAGATGGTAGCATGATTTGTTTAAGAGGAATTCTGTGATATTATTAACTCACCATTTGTATTAGTCAGCCCAAGGGGTGCTGATGCAAAATACCAGAAACTGGTTGGTCTTCATAAAAGGCATTTATCTGAGGTAGAAATCCACAGTTACCAGGCCATAAAGTATAAGTTTCTTCCCTCATCAAAGTCCATTGCCACATGTTGGAGCAAGACAGCTGCTGATGCTTGCCAGGGTTCAGGCTTCTTGGATTCCTCTCTTCCTGGAGCTCCATTCTCTCAGAACTCAATTCCTCTGTTTCCTCCACAAGGTCAGCTGTAGACTATGAGGCTCTCTAGGCTTTGCCTCTTTCTGCAAGAACAGCTGTAGACTTTCAGGTGAATGGCTCATGTCTTTTCCTGGGGCCTTCTCTCCGTCCTCACAACTGAGCTCTCTTACTTCCCGGGGCTCCAGTTCAAGACTCCAACATCAGAACTACTCCAACTCAGTCCTTTGTCATGCCTTTTATATTTGATACCCCACCCACCATGGGGTGGGGCTCAATGACCTACTGACCTGGCCCTGGCAATGCCCTAATCATAACTTAATCATGCCCAGTTTAACAGACCAGTTTACAAGCATAATCCAATATCAATTTTTGGAATTCATAACCATATCAAACTGCCAAACTGCTACATCATTTAAGGCTGTGTGAGAAAAGGGTAAAAGTGCTCATGTAGATCGATTGTAAAGAAGGAAAAAGAGATCAGGCACAGGAGAGGAAATAGGTACAGGGACATTTGATTCAAAATAAAAGAGAAAAATAAGGATAAATGATGAGGTGATTGGTTGTGATAAGAGAGAGAGGGTGCTGGTAAAGATTTCAAAAGAAACAGGAAAAATGGGAATTCAGTTTGAGACATTCAACTTAATCAGGTGACAAGACCTTTCAATGATAAAGGAGGAACTAATGAGTATGAATACAGGATTAATTGAAGACACTATGGTACTAAATTGAGGTGATTTTTAAAATTATATCATTCATGTTGAGGGCAAGATAGCATTGGTTTAGGTGGGCACTCACCATTTCTCTTGTAAATGATGGCTGATTGGGGACAGGGTCCTATCCAAGTGGTCTGCTCTGGGAGCCCATGGAATTAGAACCTTAAGGACATCATTTAGGAGAGAGCAGAACAGTGAAGTGGATTGCTGAAGATAATATGGTGAGTTTTCCCCAGCTGGAAATTATGGACATGGACAGGTAAGCCCCTTCCTCAGGGAAAAGGGCTAGGGTGAGCCCCTACTCCCATTGGGAACCTGGTGAGAGGAAGCATTCTCCAAGTGGGAGGGTATTGGTAGAGGGTGGAGAGGGGTTTGCTTTTTGTGGATTTGGCTGCCTGGACCCCTTTGCAGCATTGGGGAGCACACCAAGCAGCTTGAATTGGTGACCAGCTGAGGGGAGAGGTGAATCTGCTGAGGTAGCCTGATTTACCTGGCCACCCTGGGATATGGAGGCTTGATTTGGGAGAGGGCAGAGTCAGCCAATTTTATATTTCTGTGCTGAGGAGTATCAGAGTTTCAGCTTCCCTGGGGGGCTCAGGTAGTGGGAAGTGCTTGATAAGATTCCACAAGCCTATTTAGGGTTCCCTCAGTGGAGAGTGTGGTCTAGAATTGGCCTTTTTTTGGGTCCCTTATTACTCCAAAAAAAAAAGGTTAATTAAACAAAAATTTTTAACTTAGTTTACTATCTAAAATCTGCCTCAAAACCTGCAGAGAGAAGCCTGCAGGGTAATTTATTGATGAATACAGGCTGGCTGAGGGGCTCTACAAGGGCCCAAGAAGGAATGCTGCTCTTCCTTAGCTTTATTTGAATGCTTGCTTGTGTGTTCCTTTGGTTTTTCTTTGTTTGTTTGATTCTTGCTTTTCTTTCCTCTTACCTCCCACCCCCTTTTTATTAAAATTAGGTGCTGCTAACTTGTTTCTTCTTTGCTGTGTTTCTATTTCCTTGATTTCTCATTCTCTGTGTATATATATTTTGTCTACCAATGCTATCTCTTTTCCTTCCTTCATCTTTCTACCTTCTGCTTTCTATAGTGGTTCTTACATTCCACCTTTTTTCATTAGTCCTAACTTCATAGGTGTCAATTTCTATCTTGTCTATTCTGTTTTCTTTTTTTTATTAACTTTTTCCTTTCAGCTCTTTCTTTACTCTTTCTCTCTCTCCTCATCATTCTGGCCTTTTAAATCATTCTTAATATTTTTCTCTATTTGGTTTCCCATTCCATTTTTCCCCTATTTTTCCCCTATTATTCTACACTGCCTACTTGAGTTAAATATTCATTTAACTAAACCTTATATGGCCCCTCTTCTAACTTTTATCAATATTACTATTATCCTTTTTCCTTTCGTACCTCTTTCAATTCCTCTGGCCCTAATCTTTTTCCATCAAGGGAACATAGAAAAAAGCAAGGAAATAGAACAAGAAGAACAAAGTGTCAAAGAGAAAGCAACACACACACAGAACCACCAGCTATATAGAGATGTAGAACAGAAAAAGAAGATAATCAACTGAATAAATCCATCAAAATAAAATGATGACCACAGGGCAACAAAAAATTACAAATCATACTGAGAAACAGGAAGACATGGACCAGTACAATTAACAAATTAAAAACCAGGAAGAGATGCAGAACATTGAACAACAAATCAAAGCTGTCCAAACAAACATAATGGGCCATCTTAATGAAGTGAAGGAAGAGATTAAGGATATTAAGAAGACACTGGGAGAACATACAGAGGAAACTGTAAACATACATAAAATGATAACGGATATGATGGTGCTGAATGGCACAATCCAAGTAATCACATAACAGCAGATTTGAACAGGCAGAAGAAAGAGCTAGTGATGTGGAGGACAGTATATCTGAAATCAAAGATAGTAGAAAAGATTGATTAAAAAGATGGAAATAATCCAGCAGGGACTTAGGGAATTAAATGACAACAGAAAATGCACAAACATATGCATTATATGCATCCCAGAAGAAGAGAAGGGAAAGGGAACAGATGGAGTGTTGAAGGAAATAATGGCTGAAAACTTCCTATCCCTATAGAGGGAGATGGAGGTACATGTCCAGGAGGCACACCACACACTAAACAGTATAAATCCCAACAGCCTACTCCAAGGCATATAATTATCAAAATGTCCAAAGCTCAAGACAAAGGAAATCACTCAAGACAGCAAGAGAAAAGAGAACCATCATATACAAGGGAAGCATAATAAGATCAAGGGCTGATTTCTCATCTGAAACCATGGAGGCAAGAAGACAGTGCTAAGACACAGTTAAAATACTAAAAGAAAAAAACTTCCAGGCACGAATAATCTATTCAGCAAAGCCAGCATTCAAAAATGATGGAGAGTTCAAAATATTCACAAATGAACAGAAATTTAGAGTGTTTGCCAAAATGAAACCTGCACTTCAAGAACTACTAAAGGAAGTTCTACAGGTTGAAATGAAAAAACAGGAGAGAGAGAGTTGGTGGACAGTGCAAGAACAACAAAAAAGGCAAAAAGAGAAATAAAAAAAATATGACATACATAAACCCAAAAGGAAATATGGCTGATGTAAGGAATTCATTGAGAGTAATAACACTGAATGTTAATGGATTAAACTCACAAGTCAAGAGACACAGATTGGCAGAATGGTTAATGAAATATGATCTATCTATATTCTGCTAAAAGAAACCCACCTTAGACCCAGGGATTCAAGGAGGCTGAAAGTGAATTGCTGAAAATAATTTTACAAGCAAACAATAACCAAAAATGGGTGGGAGTAGCTATCCTAATATCAGACAGAATAGACTTTAAAGCAAAACTATTTGTAAGAGACAATGATGGACACTATATATTAGTAAAAGGGGTAATCTTTCAAGAACAGATAACAATAATAAACATTTACACATCTAATCATGGTGCTTCAAAATACATGAGGCAAACACTGGAAAAATTAAGTGGTGAAACAAAAGCCTCTACAATTGAAGTGGGGGAATTTAATATACCATTATCATGATTAGACAGAACATCTAGAGAAAGAATCAATAAAGAAACAAAGACTCTGAATAATACATTAGAGGACATGTACCTAATACACATATACAAAATGTTACACCCAAATAACTCAGGATATACATTCTTCTCAAATGCTCATGTATCATGCTCCAAGTTAGAAAGCATGCTGGGCCACAGAACAACTCACAATGAATTCAAAAAGATTGAGATTATACAAAGTAATTTCTCTAACAAAAATGGAATGAAATTGGAAATCAGTAAGGGCCAGAGAACTAGATTAGGCACAAAGATATGGAAGTTAAACTACACACTCTTAGACAAACAGTGGGTCAAGGAGGAAATCTCAAAAGAAATCAATAACTACGTTGAAACTAATGAAAATGACAACACAACATATCAAAACCAATGGGACACAGACAAAGATGTACTGAGAGGGAAATTCATAGCCATAAATGTGTACATTAAAACAAGAAAGAGCTAAATTTGAAGACCTAACTGCACACCTGGAGGAATTGGAAAAAACAACAACAACCTAACACAAAGGAAGCAGAAAGAAGGAAATAACAAAGATTAGAGTAGAACTAAATGAAATATAAAATAAGAAAGCATTAGAAAAAAAGAAACAAAACCAAAAGCTGGTTCTTCAAGAACATCAATAAAATTGACAAACCCTTAGCCAGACTAACAAAGAAAAAGAGAGAACAGATGCAAATACACATAATAAGGAATGAGCAAGGGGATATCACTACTGACCCCACAGAAATGAAGAGTATCATAAGAGGATACTTTGAAAAATTATATGCCAAGAAGAATGATAATTTAGAGGAAATGGACAAGTTTCTAGAAACTCACAAACAGCCTATGTTGATGAAAGAAGAAATTGATGAACACAACAGTCCAATTACAAGTAAAGAGATAGACGCAGTCATCAAACACCTCCCAACTAAGAAAAGCCCAGGACCAGAGGGCTTCACAGCTGAATTCTACCAAACACCCCAGAAAGAGCTAACACTAATACTGCTTAAGCTCTTCCAAAAAATAGAAGTAGAAGGAATATAGCCTAACTAATTCTAAGATGCAAAAATTACCTTAATACCAAAACCAAAGATACCACAAGAAAGGAAAATTACAGACCAATTTCTCTAATGAATCTAGATGCCAAAATCCTCAACAAAATACTTGCTAATCACATTCAATAACATATCAAAATGATTATACACCATGACCAAGTGGGTTTCATCCCAGGTATGCAAGGGTGGTTCAGTATAAGAAAATAAAAAAATGTAATACACCACATAAACAGATTGGAAGATAAAAATCACATGATCATCTCAATAGCTGTAGAAAAAGCATTCACAAAATACAGCACTATTTCATGATAAAAACACTACAAAAGATAGGAATAGAAGGAAACTCTCTGAATATGATAACGGGTATATATGAAAAACCCAACGCTAACATCATCTTCAATGGTGAAATCCTAAAAGCCTTCTCTCTGAGATTGGAAACAAGACACGGGTGCCCACTATCACAACTCTTATTTAACATTGCCTTAGAAGTACTTGGTCAAGCACTGAGGCAAGAAAAAGATATAAAAGGCATCCAAATTGGAAAAAAAGAAGTAAAAATTTCATTATTTGCAGATGACATGATCGTATATGTAGAAAGCCCAGAAAAATCTACAACAAAGCTTCTAGAACTTATAAAGTAGTTCAGTAATGTCACAGGCTCTAAGATCAATGCTCAAAAATCTGTAGAATTTCTGTACACCAATAATGAGCAATCTGAGGAGGAAATCAAGAAAAAAAATACCATTTATAATAGCAACTAAAAGATTCAAATACCTAGGAATAAATTTAACTGAAGATGTAAAGGACTTCTGCACAGAAAACTACACAATACTTTCAAAGGAAATCAAAGAAGGCTTAAATAAATGGAAGAGTATTCCCTGTTCACGGATAGGAAGACTAAACATCATCAAGATGTCTATCCTACCCAAACTAATTTACAGATTTAATGCAATCCCAATAAAAATCAACACTGTATTTTTTAAGGCACTGGAAAAGATAACTACAAAATATATTTGGAAAGGTAAGAGGCCCTGAATTGCCAAAGACATATAGAAAAAGAAAAATGATGTTGGAGGTATCACATACCTGACTTTAAAACAAACTACAAAGCTACAGTGCTCTAAACTGCATGGTTTTAGCAGAAGGATAGACCTACTGAACAATGGAACAAAATTGAGACTTCTCATATAGATCATCGCATTTACAGTCATCTGATATTTGACAAGGCCTCCAACCCCACTCAGTTGGGAGAGAATGGTCTCTTTAACAAGTGGTGCTTGGAGAACTGGATATCCATATCCATAAGAATGAGAGAGGAATACCATCTGACAGCTTATACAAAAATCAACTCAAGATGGATCAAAGATCTAAATATAAGAGCCAAAACCATAAAGACCTTGGAAGATAATGTAGGGAAGCATCTACAGGACATTGTAATAGGAAATTGTTTCATGAACCTCACACCCAAAGCACGAGCAGCAAAAGAAAAAATAGACAAATGGGATTTCCTCAAAATTAAAAACTTTTGCACCTCAAAGGATGCTATCAAGAAAATAAAAAGGCAGCCTACCCAATGGGAGGAAATATTTGGCAATCATATATCTGATAAGACCCTAATATCCTGCATATATAAAGAGATCTTACACCTCAAAAATAAAAAGACAAACCACCCATTCAAAAAAAGGGCAAGTGACCTGAAAATACGCTTCTCCAAGGAAGAAATACAAATGGCTAAAAAGCACATGAAAAATTGCTTAACATCGCTAGCTATTAGGGTAATGCAAATCCAACCTACATTGAGATACCATCTTACACCCATCAGAATGACAGCTATTACAAAAACAGTAAAGTATAAGTGTTTGAGAGAATGTGGAGGAATAGGAACCCTAATCCACTGCTGGTGGGGTTGTGGAATGGTCCAGCCACTGGGGAGGACAGTTTGGCAGTTCCTCAGAAAACTAACAATAGATCTTCTGTATGATCCAGCGACTCCATTGCTGGGTATATACCCAGAAGAATTGAAAGCAAAGACACGAACAGATAAACACACCGCAATGTTGATAGCAACATTGTTCACAATTGCAAAAAGTTGGAATCAGCCCCGGTGCCCATCAACAGATGAATGGATAAACAAAATTTGGTACATATATACAATGAAATATTACTCAGCTGTAAGAAGGAATAAAGTGCTAACACATGGAATAACATGGATGAATCTTGAAGACCTTATGTTGGGTGAAGCAAGCCCAGCATTGAAGGATGAAGAGTATATGACCTCACTGATTTGAATTGAGGAAAGTGAGCTGTCTCTGAGAACCTTTGTCTGAAAGATAGGTTAACAAGAGAGAGAAAGATAAGAGAAGGTTATGAGTCATCACCCATATGGACATAATCTATGGTAAAGTGATAGAGTATAGTTGCATATTGAAAGATAGGACAGGTGTGTAATGATATTACTGGGTTTGGTGATGGAGGTTGACAGGTGGATAGATTAAGAAGGATTGGTTAGAATGCCAAGGATACTGGGCACAGAGATTGGAGAAGAACTAGTTGAACATGGGATTTGTGGGTATGAGGTTGAAAGTGCAGGAGTGGAAATGCTCTTGTGACAATATGACAAGGTAGTGTCACTTGTTTAGAGTGTAGATTAGGGGGACATTCACGATGGGGCACATCTGGAGTAGGCTTATTGGGAGTGTGTGAGTTTTCGTCCTATCATAATATATTGTGTTGGGGAGTGGAGACCCACATGGTGAGTGGGAAGGCGATGGACCTCCGTCTTTGGGAGGACCGATTCACCCAGAAGCAGACAGGTGGGTGTCTCTTAGGAGCAAGGGTGGATCCTAACAATGGAGAATAATCAGTGTGTCAAGACCTTTTGTTGCATGTAACTATGAATCTTGTCATCCAATGAGTCAAGTCAGGGGGTTTTCATGTGCCCCAGTGGGATGGAGAGGAAGGAACAGAAAAGATCAAACAGGGTATTTAATGGTCAGGGGAAATGTTTTTCATTACCTTACAGTAATGGACACAGGACATGGTAAATATCATCAAAAATTATTAAACTGTACTGTCTTAATTGTAAACTATACTGTAAACGATTGTCAATGTTTAGTAGTTATGTTTCACTATCTTTGTAACAGTTATAACAATGCTACCACCTACATACAAAAAGGTTTTAATATGGGGTGGGGAAAGGGGGAAGAGGTTAGGTATATGAGATTCTCTAGTATTCTGTGTGTGACTTTGCTGTGACCTAAAACTTCTTTGAAAATTAAATGAAAATTTGGTAAACACAGGGGAGTGAGACGGGGAATGTGCCACGGTACAGACTGGACACCAGACAACACAGTGATAAAAGGAAAAGAAAATAATTAAAGAAAATTTTTTTTGTTTTTTCCCATTTTTTGAATGTCTCAATCCTTTAATTATATTTTATTTTTAGGTTTTTTTTTTAGTTTCCATGTATTTTATCTCTTGCATTTAAGCTTATCATTATTATTTCATTTTCCTATTAATTGTGTTTGGTTATTATAAGGGCTTCATCTTCAAAGAAGATTTTGATCACTGAAGGGTTACAATGGGGGCTGCAGAGAATCACTGGTGGGGGATGTCTGGGATGGGGGATTCATGGGAGGAAGTTCATCTGAATATACATGAAAGATATATAAAATTGTCCAAATGTCAAGGGGTGGGGCAATGTCACATTGGGTGGACAATCACCCAATAAATGAGGGAATACTGAATTCCCAGCCTGGAGAGATTTGCCACATTCTCCAAGGGAGCAGCAACAGTCCCCTGAGTGCAGGGGCAGTGTCTGGCAAAGGAGTATGGTCAACTAATGGGTTCTTGTTATTGATGACTAGTCTTACGAGTCTTTGCTCTTGTAATTGAAATTTAGCCTACTGTTATGGGGTGCCTAAGGGATGCCACCTGAGAGCCTCCTTGTTGTTCAAATGTGGTCTCTCTCTAAGCCAAACCTAGCATATGAATGCATTACCTTCCCCCAGTGTGGGACATGACCCCCAGGGATGAGCTTCCCTGGCAATGAGGGATTAACACCAAGTGCCAAGTGGCAATACAACTGTTAAAAGACCTTAAATAAAAGGGTGGAAAGGTAAAGAGAAATGAGTTCATGTGGTAAGAGACTTCAAAGAGATTTGGGAGGTCATCCTGGAGGTAATGTTTATGCATACTTCAGCTGGATCTCATAGAACACCAAAGTGGATATCACCCCACACAGAGGGTCTCCTGAGGGCTCTGGAGACACCCAGTTCCTATATAAGTGGAGATAGCTCCAGGGATTAATGCCTTATCAGTGGGCTATACTGTGGAATCTGTGCTCCTGAGAGTGACAGAGTTTGACTCAAATAAGTCCTCCCTGCACATGATTCATCAGTCATTTCTAATCAAACCTATATGTGATGTTGGAGTTTCTAGGTGTACTTCTAGAGACTGGAGCCTTTGGCCTGCTCATGTGCCAGCTGTTCCTGGAACCTCAGTTGGGCTGCAACTCCTAGTCTACAGATCAATGGACTCACCCAAGTCACCTGGTGAGGAGATGATGAGGGACAATGGCCATCCCAGTGAATGGAGAGAGTCTGCAGATGCAGGTAGGATAATCCCATCCATCGTACAGATGGGATATAAGCCCCTCTCACTTGGAGTTGGAGTGGACATCAGCATCCCAAACTCCTCAGGATTGGGGGAAGGGCTATGGACTAGAGCGGACTCACTGTTATTCTGTTGTAGACATATTGTGATTCAAGTAATGGAAGAAATTTCAACAGTGAGGTGGAGCCAATGGCCACTGGACACTTTTGGGAAATGGAGGGAAAAACAGTTTTAATACAGGGGCTTTTTCAGGACTTATGAATTATCCTGAGTGACATTACAATGACCGATATAGGCCATTTTACATCAGCATACAACATGCAGAATGTATGGAAGAGAGTGTGGTCTACAATGTGAACTATGGTCCATGCTTAGTGGCAAAGCCCCAGGATGTGTATATCCATAGCAGGTGATGTGCCACACTAATGAAAGATGTTTTTGTGGGATGTTATGGGAGGTGTGGGAGGTGGGGAACATGGGAATCCTTGTAATTTTTGTGTAACACTTATGTAATCTAAGCATCTTTTAAAAAATATATATAAAATAAATAAATAAATAAATAAAAAGACTTGAATAGACATTTGTCCAAAGAAGAAATACAAATGGCAAAAAACACATGAAAAAAATATGAACATCACAACCAATTAGGGAAATGCAAATCAAAACTACAATGAGATATCATTTGACACCTATTAGAATGGCCACTATTAAAAAGAAAGAGAACCATTATTCACTGTTGGTGGAAATGTAGAATGGTACACTGTGGAGGACTGTTGACAGTTCCCAAAATATTTGAATATAGATTTGCCATGTGACCCAGCAATACCACTCGTGAATATATACCCAGAAGAACATCAACGCTCATTGATGTTCACAATGGCATTATACACAATTGTTAAAAATTGGAAACAACCCAAGTGTCCATCAACTGATGAATGGATTAAAAAATGTGGTACATTCACACAATGGAATATTATGCAGCTGTAAGAAGAAATGAAGTTGTTAAGCATATGAAAACATGGATGAACCTGGAGGACATTATGTTGAGTGAAGAAGCCTGACACAAAAGGACAAATACTGTATGATTGCCCTGCTATGAACTAAATATACTGTGTAATATCATGGAGTTAATAACTTGAATATGGGTCATCAGAAAATAGAATGAAGTTAGAGAATGGAAAGCTGAGGGTTAAGTTGTGCAAAATTGGTAAAAAGGAAGTGTATTAATCTTTGCAAATGAATATTAAAGGTGAAAGCCCAGCATAATATTTGTTACTATCAATACTATCATGTGGGTATGAAATGGGTTTAAAGGGAAAGTCTAAGGTCATATTTATTAGTAAAAGGAAAGCAAATAAAATGTAATATGGTACTATATAGCATAGGAAAACCACCTGCAAAATGTGAATATGGGTAAAATTGCATATATAAGACTGTTTATCTTTGAAATTGAACAAACATATGTTAACAGAACAAGATATTAATATCAGACAAAAAACATTATGCTAAGTGAAAGAAACCAGAAACAAAGTACTGTATATTGTATGATTCCATTTATATAAAATGTAAATATAAATCAAATTATAAAGATGGTTATGTAGGGGTGGGTAAGGACTGCTAAGGGGTGTGGAGTTTTTCTTTTTGGAGTAATGGAAGTTTTCCAAAAATTTTTGTCATGGTGAATGCACAATATTGTGATTATATGAAAAACCCATTGATTACACATTGGATAGGTCATATGGTATAAGTAGACATTTCATTATAACTGCTTAATAAATAAATAATTGTGCATGAATAGCCAGAAATAGCAGTTATGTACAGCAGAGGGAGCACAGAGAGATTGTGAGGTGAAGAATTTTCTTGTTTGTTTGTTTTTTGTTTATTATTATTATTGAAATAATGAAAATGCTCTAATGACGATTGAGGTAATGAATGCACAATTATGTGATTATACCAAATAGCATTGATTGTACACTATGAATGAACTATATTTTTTATTAATATGTATCAATAAAATTGATTTTTAAAAATATATGATAAAGAACTGTAATTGCTCTCTTCACATGGTGGCTACCAGTGCCTAACCTACAATTTCATGGCAGGCCATTGTGGTATCCAGTTCCTAGCTAGCTCTCACTGACAGAAAGGGAGATAAAAATCCTATTCCCCAAGAACAGCTGTGGGTACAGTCAATAACTGATCATGGCCTTTGATTATCAATTTCAGATCACTGGGTACTGGCTCTGAAGGAAGTTATTGTTTCAACTTTCTCTGAATATAGGTGGTGGCAGACAATGCTTCAACTCTCACTGGGCAGGAGGAGAGGCAGTGATGATTTTAAAATGCAGTGCTTCCTCAGGGCTGCAGGGGATAGTTAGTTGCATTTTATCAGCAGGCCAGGAAAGCTCTGGTTTGAGAACTATAAAATAAGATTTTGGTGCCCTTCCTATCCCTCTCTACAGGTCACATTTGAGACTGTCTGCAACCACTTCATGGGTCCTTGACCCTGTTTTGGTAGGAAAGACCAACTTGGGAAAGTGATTTCTGGGGTGACATT